>APFE030683580.1:39255-98296 GCA_000404065.3 Pinus taeda | reverse complement strand
TTTCCATAGTCACTTTTTCACTTTCTAATTCTTCATTCACTTTAATAAAGTCACCTTTAAATTATAATGTAACTTTACGACTTATAAAGTCACTTTTAAGTTAGAATGTAACTTTACCACTTATAAAGTCACTTTTAAATTAAATTGACTTTACCACTTATAAAGTCACTTTAGGAGAAAAGTAAAAAATAAATTTGGACACTTTTCCCTAGGCCAAAGATTAAAGCCTTAGGGAACCACTTGTCCTCTGGTACCCAAATTTTAACATTCCCTCTTACCGAGGAAACTGTTCCTCACCACTCCCATCTTGTCTCTGAAGTATGCATGCTTGTCGCGTGGTAAGGCTTTGGTGAAAATGTCTACTACCTACTCATTTGTGGAAATGTACTCAAGCTTGACAGCTCCCTTTTGGACATAGTCTCTAATGAAGTGATACTTGATCTCAATATGCTTTGACCTGTCATGAAAAACTGGATTCTCCGTGAGTTTTATGCAACTCTAATTATCACAGTAAATTACTGAAGGTCTCAATGCCTGACTAAATATACCAAACAACATCTTGCGAAGCCATATGGCCTCACAACTAGCCAAACTAACAGCCATATACTCTGCCTCAGCTGAACTCAATGCAACTGACCATTGTTTCTGGCCGATCCATGACACAACTACTGAACCCTACCCAAAAAAACACTCGAAATTACTCTTCCTATTTGAAGCACAACCTGCCCAATATGAATTTGTGTACCCTGTCAGTCTCACTCCATCGCCCTGTTTATATTCTAAACCAAAATCCACTGTCCCCTACAAGTAATGAAGAATGTGTTTTGCAGCTACCCAGTGCACTCTCCTAGGCTCACACATGAACTGACTCATATTTCTAACTGCAAAACATATATCTGGTCAAGTGTTGACCAAATACATCAAACAACCAATCAACTGTTTTTATAGAGTAGGATCCACCAACTCAGAATCAGAAGTGTGAAGCTTCTTCCAGTAAGTGATCATAGGTGTAGACATGGGTTTGCAGTCCTCCATGTGAAATCTGCTAAGAATATCCACAATGTACTTCCCTTTTCCCAGGAATAAATGCCCCTCCTCCTGCCACACCTCTAATCCTAGAAAATAATGCATCAAGTCGATATCCTTCATCTCAAACTCTGAAGCAAGATCTCTCTTGCAGCCCTCAATGAGTCTCTCTGCACCAGTGATGATCAAGTCATCAACATGCAACACCAGAATGAGAGGCTCCTCACCAACCACAATGAAGTATAGGTTCGAATCAACCTCACTCTTTGTGAAACCTAACTGTTGCAAGTATGTATCAATCCTAGAGTACCAAGCTCTAGGAGCTTGCTTCAGGCCATAGAGTGCCTGTTTCAATCTGCATACATGGGACTCCTTCCCATGCACCTCAAAGCCCTGCGGCTGCTCAATATAAACCTCCTCCTGAATGAAGCCATTCAGAAATGCAGTCTTCACATCCATCTAGTGGATCTTCCAACCCATCTTTGCTGCAATCGATATAATGGAGCGGATAGATGTATACCAAGCTATGGGAGAGAAGGTCTCCTCATAGTCAACTCCCTCTACCTGTGAGAACCCTCTTGCCACAAATTGAGACTTGAACTTCTTGATGCTGCCATCGACAGCATGCTTTATCTTGTAGAGCCATCTAGAAGTAACAACTGATTTACCTTCAGGCCTTGGCACTACCTCCCAAACATCATTCTTCATAATAGAAGAATACTCCTCCATCATGGCCTCTCTCTAGACTTGCTGGCTGGTTGCCTCCTCATAACTAGAAGGCTCAGAGTCAACAATGATTGTTACCAATGCCATGTAACTACATAACTGCTCAGGTGGTTTACTCTCTCTAACCTGTCTCTTTGGCCCAGCAACTGATGTGGCCTCACGCAAGGTATCTTGAAGCCACTTGGGCTTCCTCTTCCCTACGCATACTTCTCCCACCGGAGTGAAAGAATCCTCATCATCATCAGAAGCTTGAACTCCTGAAGGCCTGTCAACTGACCTCATGCTTGAACTTGTGCCTGTAGATGCTAAAGTAACAATCGAACTGTCCATTAGTGGACTACCCTGTGAACTGCTTTGCGGACTATCCTGCACGTTGCTCGAAGAACCACCCACCTGACTCTGAGAGCCACTGCTCACTAATAAGCCTGCCACTATAATCGACGTACCTCCTGATCCCTGACCACTAGATCCCTGTGACTGACTCAATTGCTCCTGAGGGTTTGGTGACTCTAGATACTCTAACTCTCGTGACCTCCTGAAAGCTCTCTCCTCCTCGAACTTCACATCTCGCCTAGAAACCACTTTCCTCTACACAGGAATATAAATCTGATAAGCTTTCGAGGTCTCGCTATAAGCCACAAAGATGCCATTGTTTGTGGCGGGCTCTGGCTTGGTCCTGTTCTCCTCGGGGACATAGGAATATGTACGGCACCCAAAGATACAAAAGTGCCCAACATTAGGCTTCTTCTCAGAAAAAGCCTCCTCTGGAGTTACATTCCCCAAGGCACGATGTGGACTCCTGTTCTGCAAGTACATAGTAGTGTTGTAGGCCTCTGCCCACAAAAATAAAGGTAACCCTTGATCATGAAGTGTGGCTTTGGCAGCCCCTGCAATGGATTTGTTCTTCCTCTTTGCAACTCCATTCTGCTGGGGGTAGTAAGGAACTGTGAACTCCCTCCTAATGCCTGCCTCAGCACAAAAATCAACAAACTCACCAAGGTTATACTCCCCTCCATTGTCTGACCTGAGGACCTTGATCTTCCTACCTGTATGGGTCTCCACAAGAGCTTTGAACTCTTGAAACTGCTTGAAGACCTTACTCTTGGTCTTCAAAAAATAAATCCAGGTCTTCTTGGAGTGGTCATCAATGAATAAAACATAGTACTCATAGCCACTCAAGGATACACGAGACATCCAACCACTCATATCGGTATGAATCAAGTCGAGGATCCCGGTCGCTCTGTTGTCACTGCTGGGAAAAGGGGATATGACAAACTTCCCCATAGCACATCCTCTGGATACATCAAGGTGATCAAAACTGAAATCTGGCACACCAGTGGTGATCTCCCGTAATGTACTCAAGGCCCCATGATACATGTACCCCATCCTGCAATGCCAAATCTCACACAACTCTGAACTACTACATCTGATGTCGGTCCTGTCCCGGGCGCTACAACTCAATGCCATCAGGGGCTGGAATGAGAACTTGTACACCTTGGCATCACACATACCAATCTCTCTAGCTGAAGAAGTTGGAGTTCCCCTAGGATATATAAGCACCTGCTCTCTCCTGAACAACACATCATACCCTCTATCCTCAAGTGCTGAGACGGATATCAGGTTCTTCTTCATTCCAAGTACATATAGAACCTCTAACACTTTCAAGGGAGGTTTGGATCCCCTATCAAATTGCAATGTCCCCACACCAACTGCTCTAACAATGTTGTCATCACTAATTACTACCTCCATATTAGTATCACCCTCTGAAAGCTCTGAGAAGTACTCTCTGACTCTTGTTATGTGGCAGGAAGCACCACTGTCAACATACCAAATGCTAGAAGATGCTCTGCTAGTAGCGGGGAAGGCACACTCCCTCTGAACTTGTATGGTAGGTGATCCTACACTAATGGCCTCACAAGCTATGAAGCGAAACTCCTGATCAAATCTCTCTGAGAAGCTCTCTATCTTTGCAAAAGCTGCCATGGTTTGTCTTTCCCTTTCTTGTTCTTCTTCTCTGGACACACAATAGCATATTGTCCTAATTTTTGACAATTCCAACATTTGACTTTGGAATAGTCCTTCTCCTTGTTCTGTTGCTTGCCTTTGCCTTTGCTTTTGCCTCCACTGTTGGAAGCTTGCTTCTTTGCTTTGCCCTTCTTGCCTCTTGCTAACAATGCCACATTGTCATCCTCCTCCACTTGTTTGGCTGCCCCAAGATGGTTCTTTCTTATCTCATTTTGAATGCAATCATCCCACAACCTCTCCCAATCAGGAAGGTTTTCCCGTGCAACAATGCCATCCACAAAATTCCCCCAAGTCTGGGGAAGACCATTCAAAGCAATTCTCACCAACTAAATGGGTGCAATTATCTCACCTATGGCTACCAACTCATCTACCATTGAAGTGATCTTTGTGAGGTATGCTGTAGCATTGTCAGTCTTAGCCATTTTAATGGCCTTCAGTTTCTCCTTTAGGACCATTTTTCTATTTTGATTTGAGCTCTGGTAAAGATTGGTCAAGTCTGTCCACATCTCATGTGCATAAGTCTTTCCTCTCACATGAGGAATGACATGGTCTTTGATTCCTTCCAGAATCAATATTTTTGCCTTAGCATTCTTTTTGTTAAACTTTTCCAACTGTACAGGGTCAGCAGGTACTGCCACTAGGTTTTGTGTGGTATTTACCATAATGCCCCAAACTTTTGCTTCTTCAAAGATGCTCTAGATTCTCTTCTTCCATGTACTGTAGTTGTTCTACCCATCCAGCTTGTCTTCAACTCTCAAACCCAAAGACATGTTTCACTGTCCTATCAAACTGAAATTTTCAAATCTGTGGTAAAGGTTTTTGTTTTTTGTGTAAAAATCAGCTTGCTATAATTTTCACTTTGCTCTTCCAAACTGCACTTTTTAGCCAACCAAGCTCTGATACCATGAAGAAATTTCAACCCCCACTCTGGTTATCAGTTTTCCTTATCACTCCATGCATTTAGTTTTAAATCCATGCATGATAAAAATTCTAAAATTTGGAAATGATAATATTTTTTTGAAAACACAAATTTAGAGATTTTACAACTACTAAAATTGTAGAAATAAAACACAACAAAATTATGACAGCCACACATAGAAAATAACACAATGATTTTTTGGTCAATGTGACCTTGGAAAAACCCCCTACAACTCTTGGGGAAAACCAATTTGAGAGCTCTTCTTTATTTCTGAAAATTCTTTTACAAAGAAACTGAAATACACAGTAAAAATTCCAGTAACCACAAATTACAACTTATCTCGATTTTCATACTTGAACTTCACCTCAAAAATTGTGCCAATCAACAAACAGCCAAAACAGAATTTTTTACATCAATAAAACAACATTAAATTCTGTACGGCCAGCCTCAAAAAATGTGCCCAGAACTTGTTGTCCCTCTTCCTCGATTTCTATGCCTTTCTCCTGTTGTACGGTTTTTCCTTGGGATGCATGCCAATAAATTTTGCTGCCCAGATTTGTTGAAATGTCTTCTTGCTTCTCTCCTTCCCTTCCTCACTGATCAAAAATTTTCTCCTTGATCTCTCTTCTCTTTCTCTCAAATGCTCATGAAAGAATGAATGATCTTTTCCTCTTCTCTTCTCCTTTTATTCTCTAAATGACCTTTTGGGTTACCCTAAGATCTAATGACTGAGATTCATTTAGATCTAGGGATGAGAATAAATGTGCATTTAATTCTCACTTTCTATTTTTTAACTCACCCACTTAAATAAAGACCCACTTAGCCTTTTATTTCCATAGTCACTTTTTCACTTTCTAATTCTTCATTCACTTTAATAAAGTCACCTTTAAATTAGAATGTAACTTTACCACTTATAAAGTCACTTTTAAATTAGAATGTAAAATGTGCCTTATGCCACTCCATCAGTTAAAACCCAAAATCATGATTGAATTAATTGTATCGTTTGTTGTACATATGCTACTAGTAAATGATACATAAATTTATTGTTTTCATTGAGATATCAAGATTCATTAGAATGCATCTCCAAACTTTGTTAGAAAGATACAGTTTGCACTAAAATTTGAAAATTGAAAAGTGAAGTAACATATTTCCAATTAAATTCACAAGACTAAACAATTAAATGGACCATGGCCAATCCATTGAAGCAAGAGTTGAGGATTTTCTTTCTTGGATGACTATGGCTGAGAAAATTGGGCAGATTACTTAGAATTAGTGTGGGGTAGCCAACCCTGATGATGTAATTGAGAAGTTTGGAAATGGCACATTCATGGGTCCCTATTCGCTCTTTGTTTGAATTTTCTTTACATTTTACAGGAATTTCTGGGTCAGTTCTTTCATATTGTCTTTCAAAGAAGCTTCATACCTATGTCCATGTTTGAAATGTCTTCAATGCCCAGAAATAAAAGAGCTTCCTTTTGAGGAGCACTTTCTATCATTAGAACTCCAAACTATAGCGTCAGGTTATCTAGAAAAGAGGAAATTAAAGGATGCATATAATTTAGAATGTGCATTTCTAAGGATCAAAAATTATTTGGGCAGAAGCACATTCCACATTTTGCAGAAATGGCCTGAGTGGAATTCCACCTTAGATGAAAGCTAGATAGAAGTCATGAGGCATGGCCTAATAAAGAGGGTGACCATTATAGGGCCTTCCCGGAACTACGAAAACCTATGTTGGTTTGACCATTTCTAGAATCCTCCTATATAACATACAATGCGATCCTATTCAGGTCATTTGTTATACCAACCATGCACTAATTAGTTCATGGAATCCATTTATTCTATAGATAAAAATATTGTTCGAACCAGTGGTGATTCAAAAATTCAATGTTGAAGCCAAGGTTGAATGTTCTTTCTGGAAGACTTTGTGATAGAGACAGTGAATTAATGTGTACCAATTGCAAGAGAAAATCAACAAGTGTTCAACCTTTCTGGGAGGTATGGTAGAAAGGAACGAGAGATGAACTAGTGGTCGATAAAGGTGATGAGAAATTTAAAGGGAAACATAAAGTGTCGAAATAATCTTCTTCAACAGAGATATCTCTAGACAACATACTTAGTTCCCAGTATTTATGGTTGTTTCACCAAAAATCAAGTATCAAGCTACATAATCATTAGTTGCAGAAAGCCAACGAAAAGGCCAAGGAGGAACTGCACAATCTATCTGAGAGATACAAAGAAATATGTGATGGGTTACTTCAGCATGATCATAAGTCTAGCCTCAAAATTTTAAGAAAAGCAAAAGCTGTGGGAATGACAACCACTGGGGCTGCTCAAAAGTATGTCCTCCTCTAGGTATTGCAAGCAGAAATAGTGGTGATAGAAGAGGTCGTCAAGGTTTTGGAGGCCCACGTTCTTTCCTGCATCAACTCCTTCACTCAACATCTCCTCGACAATCACTTATAGTTGCATCCTTTTTTTGTGGAATATGAATTATGCATGAAATACAAATTGGAAATTTCCCTCTTTGAGAGATTGATAAGCAGAGGGATCGAGCATGTGACCCTAAGATGCCAAAGAAGAATGAGGCCTTCAATTTCAAGATTAATATGTAATATCTATCCTTCATTGTAGGGATTGATAAGTAGAGAGATCAAGCATGAAACCCTAAGATGCCAAAGAAGAATGAGGCCTGCAATTTCAAGATTAGTATATGATCTCTATCCTTCATTATAGGACCACAACAATGTGAGAAGGTATGAAAATATCAAAGGAATTAGAAGTGATGTGTTTTTCTTAAATCATAAAGCCATGAAATCTTGGGTATCAGACAACAAAAACAAGATTAACGTAAATGAAGCATGACTTGTAGTAACATGGACATTGGATTTCATTTAATGTTTAATGGGATATACAGAAACTGCAGAAGCTACCATACCTATTGGGGAAGCTAGGGCTTAACGGAGCAGCCTTGCTCCTAAAATAAACAATACAGAACAAACTTGGAAGGCAAGAACCAAGAACATGGAAAGGTAAGAGCTTTGTGGATTTTAACTATAAATCATGAACTAAGCATGAGCCATGGAAGGCCAAAATATTTTTTACTTCCAAAGGAACCATGGAGAGGAAATACGACCATAGTAACAACCACATTGTTATGTGAATATAGGAAGCCATGGAGGCTTTTACCTTTACCCTTTGTACATAGGAATCAATCATTCCATATGTATGTGGGCCAGTACTAAAGCAGATCATGGAGCTACACTCTCTATGTATGGATTTGCACCATGTATTTTTTGACCTAAATTTATGGCCTAGATCTCGAGTAGTGTATCTCCTAGTTTTCCCTTAGTTGTTGGAGTGAGCACTTAACTACTTAACGGAACCAAAAATGTTCCTCCACTAGACTCAGACATTTCCATAGTATCTAGACCTTACAAAATTAGCCCTATGTGCACAACTTGAATTTCGAAGTAATTTCACCATGTTCATTTGTTTATTGGACCACATATTCAAAACCTTACTTGTTCAAGAGGGGTATGTGATCTCTTAAGCACCCACCCACTCCCCAAGACCTCCTGTGACCTGGTATTGGTCAAGACCTATTCCATATGAGTTTCTACAACCACTGATAGGAGTTCCGCTACCACAACACTTCATCCATAGTGTAACCCACTAGACATAGTATCCATGTACTCCCCATGTTACATTTGGTTGGGATAGACAAATCCCTAAAACTTTCTTAGTGCTTGGGATCTCCCACATGAGTAGGTTTTCCATAATGAGTGTCTAGGCAGGCCTAAGCTTCAGTGTTTCTCATAAGGGAACACCAAGAGGAGGTTCCAAAACACCAATATGTATGGTAAGTTTCTGACACCCCCTCCTCCCATACTACAAGTAGGCCACTTTTTAGCACCCTGATCCGAGTTAGCTAATACTAACTAGTTTAGTTGGGTTAGTCTATGCATCTCCAAAGCCCCATCCTGAACTCTATCTTTTGCTATTTTCACCAGGTTTATGGTCCAGATCTCATCACCATTCTATCTAATTGAAAGAGAATAATGGGAAATATCCAAATATTGTTCTGTATATGTTTCTCCTATTCCCATGGTTACTGATGAAGGGAGACTAAACTATGTCAATTTGATTGTTCCAAGGAAATTCCCACATCATCGAGAAGAGCTATTTAGGATTCAGGTTCTTACTAGGTAAGGCTGAATGAACCCATGGTAAATAGATTGGGTGTTACCAACAACATGAGAGTCTGTGTGGGTAAGTGGCCATATCCCCATTATGAGCACTATTATGAGGTAAGCCAAAATTCCACAGGGTTAGATGAATCACATTCTTCATAGGATGATCTAAAGTAGAGATTATTTTCTATGAACATGTTAATTCCTTCCATGATTCCTTTAATTAGAGACGAATTTCAACCAATAGGTGGCGAGTTTAAATCAACCAAATATGATGAGGTTTTAGGTATTGACCAAGATAGAGTCAAAACATCAACACCTCAAGTGGTATATCCATTGGCAACTGATTGTACCATTAGGAAGGTCGTGTCTCTAGATGAGGTTCCACAACCTCTGATATGAGAGGTTCCTCTAAGAAAGAAGTAGAGCTATTAAGGATTCAGGTCCCCACGTGCCCAGGTGTAAGGCTACTGCATGAGCTTGTGGAGATCCCCATGGGGGACCTAATTTTCACCTATATTGTCATGAACGAGACTAGGGAGGTTCAACCACATAGGTGTTTTGTTTGCACTATCAGGTAGGGCTATCAGGTAGTTGTGTTAGGTAAATAAGTGTTAGGCTATAAGGGAGCCATATCCCCTTGGCTTTCTTTGAGGTCGAGCGAGCTAAAGCTTTTCCGTATGGTTGTTTGGATAGCTAAATGTATTGTTCCCCATGAAGTTAGTGAGGTTAAACAAAACAAATAGGAGAGGCTTTCAGTAACAACATAGTTGATGAGGTGGTCAAATGGAACTATCCACCATGAAAGGGCATCACCATAAGAGCAGTTATGGTTGAGAGCTATGATTGAGAGCTATGCAAACACTAATTCCTTCCTGCCTACTATTATGGTCCGTTATGTGAACCCATCCTTCCTTGTAAATAGTTAGCATGATAGTTACTCCAGTAGATCCATCTCATTTCACATTTTTCCATAGTGTTAAAACCTAATTTTGAGTGGTTCAATGAGGAAATCCCACATTGGTGATATCAAATGGGAAAACTGGCATTTCCGGGGGTTTCCATAATAGTGGCAAGATTCCTTTGATTGAGAGGCTCAACAAAACTTGCATTGAGATGTTGAACTTTCCCCATCCAACTATAATGGTATGCAACCAAAATGTGAACCCATCCTTCCTTTCTTACTTTCAGCTATAGGGTTTCAACCTGTCAAGTGTTATATGGAGGGAAGTCGAAGTCTTGTTAGAGCCATTAAGGGTGTCCTATTTATTTATGAGGGTTTCACCCTGTGTTTAGGTGTGTAGCTATGCAAGAGGAGGGTTTCAAACCATTCAATGTGTCTAATGTGCTTATGATATTATTCTTTTTCATAGTCTCCACATCAAAACCAATTTACATTGTTGATAAGTATTGCCTTGGCCTAGGCATAAGAAACCCATACCATATATGTTAGGGGTGAGTGTACTCCTCCTATGTGTGTGTGGATGTTGCTCTAGCCTTTTGTGATAGGCAGAGATAGATCTTGTCCAATATCTATGTTTTAATCGCATTCCATTAAGGGACAACAATAAGCTGCTATGGCATAAAAGAAGTTAAGTACCAACAAGGGGTGAAAACAAGTTCATACAACATATAGCATTAGCCAATTGGGATGATGTTACCACTACTATTTGAAACGAAGAATTCCTTCCTGCTAGCTAAGGTTTGCAGTGCAAACCTCTTCTCATCCTTACAACTATGATAAAAATAATCTATCAGTGGGACTAGATCATCTTATCTTAAATCAAAACCCTTATCATTTGACATGGTAGATAGTGTCAATGGATGGTGAGGAGTGTTAGGGAGAGTTAGGGGAACACAAGGGAGAACTAGGTCAAAATTCTTGGAAATGAACAAATAAGAGTGTGTGCCAAGGAGTGTCAGTGAATTCTAGGTGTCCCAAGGATGAAGTGTTTTAGGAAAAGTTCAAAATAGGACTTGCAGGAGGAAATCCTATGCTTGTGATAAGGTGTGGACAAAGAAATTTCTGAGAAAGGGAGACTTTGGGTTGGGCACAATATTTTTTGCTAATGAATTGGCTGGGTTCCCAAGTCGCAAAAAAGGTAGGGTTATCTATGAGCGTGTTAGTGTCAGTCAGTTCAACCTATCACCAGTGATCAAATATGCTCTTACAAGGTGTTTTTTGGGTGTCAAGTCAATTTTTTTTCATTTCAGTGAGTCTCCAAATAAAAATTTGGTCACTGGCTAGTGTTTCTAGGGCTATTTCCACTCTCTCAAGAATTTCATATGCTGGTCACTTTCATCACTCAGTTGAGTCTACCATCATGAAAAATTCATTAATATCACTTCAGCCACATCATCATGGTCTCCATTCAGCTCAGTGTCACCATTAGGTCATTAGGGTTAAGGTCACAAAATCGGTCATTGCATGTATAAATCCAGCAAATGAGGAGTAGCAATAGGTAAATTTGTTCAATAACACTAGATTTCAAATGTAATTTATGTTTTTAGATGTAATATTGTTCCTAAGGTTCTAAAGTTACAAGAAGAGGTCATAAGGCTACAAAACTAAAAAAGAAAGTGAATTGGTGAGGTGGGCCATCCTACCTCATTAATCACTTAGACACCAAAATCAAATTCTAAAAGCACATGGAGGAGCTCATTGACACTCATTTTCACTTGTATACCATCATAGCACCGCGCTCCCCCCCCCTCCTTTGCAAAAAATTGTGATTCCATATCCCTCACTGGAAAAAATTGACTATCGTTGTGCACAGAGAGCCTTCGTTGCGGACCTGGACAGCACGCTACGCACAGGAAGCCTTTGCTGCACACAGGGCGAAGTTGTCCAAAATTGTTGTTTGACCACCAAAATTCATTTCTCAAAGATCCTCTTTAGTCATTTCATCCTTCAGTATCTATAACAAGTTTAATCATTTTCATCCCCTCCTTTGCCTCATATGTCAAGAAAATGATCAAATACTTCTTCTAGGGTTTACATGATTTTCATGGTTTTGATCCTCAAATGATGATTTGCTGCCCTAAACCCTAGATTTTGTGTCCCTACACCTCTGTTTGTAGCTAATACACCATTTCCATCCATCACAAAGCCTTATCCCCTCATTTTCCTCTAAACCATATCTCTTTCTAGGATAGGCCTGTGTTTCGGCCTTTTCCACCCCCTCCCCTCACTCATTTCCCAAAATTCCTTTTTCCCCTACTCACTGAAATCATACCCTACCCTCCTAAATTTCCTTACAAATTTAGGCAACTTTTAAGTCCATCATGCCACCTCATTCCCTCACAGCATCAAATTTCACTGTTTTGCTTGCCTTTCACCTAGGGTTTGAAGTATGGAGCATGAATCATCACCATCAAAGAAGAGAAAGTACAACAAGGGGGCAAAGATACTGAGGTTTGAGCCCTATAATTGCAATGAAATCACCTCCTCCCCATTTGTCATGAAATTCTTTGAAAATGTCAATTGTTTAGGGTTTTGTCAAAGAATCTCGGAAGTAGGTTACCATGAGTATCGCACAGGTATATTTTCCCTCACCTTGAAGGAAGAAAAGATTACCATTGCAAGGGCTGATTTCATTTTTTCAGTGGATGAAATCTCTCAAGCTACATGCATACCAAACCATGTTGAAAGCTGGTTCAAAGGCATGAACCTAGACCTAGAAGAGTACAAACCCTACTTGAAGTCACGATACAAAGGAGCTCACTCACATGTTTTCCCATTTAGATACTTGTTGGAGAGATATGAACCATTGATGAAGGTTGTCATGAATTTCTTCACATGTGAGGGCAAATTTTCCAGGCTATATCAATACCACATAAGACTGCTCATGCACTTTACAACTACCAAGTCTCTAAATTTGTCCAACTACTTGTATAGGAACCTAACCAAAATGTCTGAAAGGGTGAAATCGAAAGGAAAAGTGCATTATCTTCACCTCTTTTTCCATAGCCTGATAAAGGTTATAGTACTCCATCAGTTGACAATGAAGAACATGACATGGGACACCTTCATTGAGGCAGCCTTGAAAACACATATAACCACTTCACCAAGCCAGCACCAAACCATGTCAGTACATCCCATGGAGGTGGGCTCATCAAGCAAAAATGACGAGGTTTCCAAGGCACCTAGGCCTGAGGTGAGAAAGACATATTAGAGAGGTAGAAGTATTGTGTTTTCTCCTCAAATTGAGGAAGGGGTCAAGCCTACTACATCAACAAAACAAGGATCACCATCACATAATGAGCCTTCTTTGCATGATGAGGAGCCCATTGAGCATGAATTTGACCTAGTTGAATTGGAGGAACATGATGAGCATCAAACCCTGCAACAAGTCATCAAAGAGAATGATTCTTAGATCATGGAGCTCAAGGACAATTTGGAAAGGGCCAAATTCATCATTTGATTCCTTGAGCAAGAAAACATTCAACTTAAGGAAAAACAACTAGTCATGGATAAAGAGAAATTCAAATTCAAGAAACAAGAGATGAAAGGCAAGGAATTGGTGGACCATGAGGACACTGAGAAGCATGAAGGACATGTGGCAAGGAAGAGACCAATGACAATGGGTCTTAGGAAGGCACTTCAGAGGGAAGGAGAACAAAAGGAACCAATGGAAGAATTGACCTTTGAAGATAGGATTGCCATGGAAATAAATGAGGACAGGAATTTTTTGCTTGAAAAAGTCAATTGCCACCTTGAGAATATCCTTAACGAGGCCAAAATGTATAATAGGTTGCAAAATAAAATGGCCATCCATTATTACACAAGGAATCAAGTTGCCAAGGTCAAAATCAAGCAGTTGAAGGAAAAACTCAAGGAAACCCTAATCAGCCAAGAGGAGAAGGGTAAGTTATATTTTCTTGCTGATGCATCCATGATGAATAAAATACCTCATTAGGCATCTCTGGAAAATTTTTGGGATGATTTGGAGAAAAGTTTGTGTTTTGGTACACACTGGTGTAGACTTGCAATTTTTTGGCAATTTTCTATCTAGAAGCGCAACAAACTCACAATACACTTCTTCCTAGGGCTTCAAATGATGGAAAATAAGCCTTTTTGGAAATATTATGACCCCCTCACAAAACCCATTTTCCCACTTTCCTAGTATGGGGCTCAGTTTTTGAGAAATTTGCAAAAAAGAAGCCAAAAATCACCTTTCTGCCCCTTTTCCCATTTCGTTGTGCACCTAGAGACACCTTGGGAGAATGGCCATATCTCAGCCAAAAATGGGTCCTTTTTAGTAACTTTCTAAAGTACAAATCTAGATTTGGACTTTAGAAAGTTACTAAAAAATGGCCTCCAACAACTCGGTGCACACCTGGAAATTTCTGAGATTTTTGTAAAATTTTCAATATGTAATTTTTTGTAATTCCTAGTTTGACTTTGGTAAAGTCAAAAGGGTGAATTAGATGAATGTGAAGGGTAAAATTAAATGTAAAGAATGGGTGGTTAGTCGTTGTAAGTTTTTTTGATGTAAATTTGACCTCATTTATGAGAGAGGTTGGAGTCAAAGTTAATTGTAGAAGTTGCTTTTAACTTCCCTAGACATTAGGGTTTGGTTAGAACACCTCATGGAACAGTTCCTAGAGTCATGGATTCGACCCTTGAGAGTGGGGAGATGTTGTTTTGGTATTTATGTATCAGTTTCTCTGTCATAAAATGGGTTGGATTTCAGAGGAGAGAACTATTGTAGCTTGTACTTGGACATTTTTTGGAAATCAAAGGACACAGTTTGCAACTATTATCTAGGAATTCATGTGTAGTAAGTTTGTGATGTTGTTTTTTCTCTATTATAGATTTACATGAAACATATTCATCTTCTCTTTCCATTCATCAATTTTTCAATGGTTTTCCTTACAATTTATAAACAAACTTATTTGCATAAAGCTTTGTTTTGATGGAAAAATCATTGTGTTACTTTCTTTCTTGCTTAATGAATTCATGTTTCATGGTCATTAAGACCTTTTTCTTCTTCTAAATCTACACTACACCGAAAAACCCTAAGATCCATCACAAAAGTAATGCTATCTTGCTCCTTTATATCTTTTTTGTTGTAACCCTTTGATCCTCTGACCTAGCTACCTGGTTTTTCTCCCTTATCCAACAACCAAAACCATAAATTTTCCAAAACCCACTTGAGCCTAGCTATATAGCCTAAAATAGTTTACATTCCAGTCATCTCTTGGCTGTTATTTCATAGAGAGATCCCTCTATGGTTTGGTAAGTCTAGCTACCAAACTAAAATCTTGGTCTGTGGTTACCTTCGTCGATCTCCTCATCAACCTGGGACATTGTGGAGGATAACATAGGGCATGACAACTAGGGAGTGCCAAGTTGTTAAAGTGAATGTAAGGTTCCCAAGTCATGGAAAAATGTAATGCTAGTTATGAGTTCATGACTGCCAAGGTATTTTAGGGAATGCTAGGGCATGTTAAAATGTTCCAGATAGTACGAAGACATGTCAAACAAGCTAAGATGTGCCAAGTGCTAAGGCATGCCAAGATGTACAAGGGTGTGACAATGCATGCTAGGGATAGTCAAGGCAACAAAAGGGAGGAACACGTCAAAATACAAGGAAATGAGCACATTATAAGGTTAATAAGTCATCAGTTTACCTTTTCCATGAGGGGCATGCTAGGCACACCAACACTAGGTGCCAATAGGTGCCAAGTGCCAAGTGTCAATGCATTCTAAGTGCCAAATATTCCTCCATTTATTCTCATCTAGTTTCCAATAATTGACCTCAAATAAATTTAATATTAAACCATGCCAAAGCATACCAAGTCATCTCAATGCATGCCAAACATGCTAAGACTTGCCAAGTGCCAACAAGTGCCAAGTGCCAATGTGCGTCAGGGGGTGTGATGCATGCTATGAAGTGGCAGAGCATATTAAAGAGTGCTAAGGTGGCCTAGAGAGTGCCAATCCATGTTGAGGAGTGTTAGGGAGTACTAGGAAAAACCAAGGGAGCACCAGGTCAAAATGCATGGAAGTGAATGAATATGAAGGTGTGTTGGGGAATGTCAATGGGTGCTAGTTGTCATGCCAAAGAGGGAGTGACAAGGTTTGCTAAGCACAGGTAAGGTATACCAGGGAATATCAGGGCATGTTAGGAAGTGCTAGAGTGTGCTAGGTAGTTCAGGGGTGTGCTAACATGTTCCAAATAGTGCCAAGGCATGCCAGGTGCTAAGACATGCTAGGATGTGCAGGGTGCCACAGTATGCCAATATGCGTCAAGGAGTTTCAAGGCAACAAAAGGAATAACCAAGCTACGATGTAATGAAATGAACACATAATAGGGTTAATAAGTCGAGACTTTATCTTTTTCAAAAGGGGCATGCTAGGCACACTAATAATAAGTTCCAATATATGCCAAGTGCCAATGTGTGCCAAGTGCCAATGTGTGCCAAGTGCTAATGTGTGCCATCCCCCCCCCCCCCCCCCTTATGGGGTCTGGGGGTTAGCGATCCCCTGGAGGGGGTTCGGGTGCACTACGCCCAAAGCTAAAAATAGATGTAAATTTTCCTTGTAAAATATTGTAATTTCATAGTCAATCTAGGTCTTTCATTAGGTTAATGATCTGACGATAGAATTTATGTTAATTTAGGGTTTTTTTTCCCTAGAAGGCAACCCTCAATTTATATGAGGGAATTGTATTATGGTTGTGCATCATTATTCTGAGTGAGAGAGAGAGGAGGTTGTGTGAGACTGAAGAGGAAATTACAACAGATTTGTTGTAGGTTGTTTCTCTTCATTTGTCCATGGAAGGACTGGTTGTTTGCCTGTGGAAGTAGGCCAAATTGGGTGAACCACATATATCGGTGGCTATCTTATTTTATGTGTTTTGTGTTTTTTTTTTGCAATATTTTTTTTGTTTCATTGCTCCATTAATTAATTTCTAACATATTGATATTTTTTTCCTGTACTTTTCTTCATTATTTGTTGTTATTTCCTTTGTTCTTCCTCCACCTTTTTTGCACGTCCTTGAAAATTTCTAATTTATATTCCCCCATCTTATAGCTAGGATTTCTTATGCGTCTATCCTCCATCCTTTAATTCTTCTAGTTTTTAAGGGTTTCCTACTTAGCCCCATCTCCCAATCTCTCTCTCGCTCTCTAGCAATTTTTGCATCACTAGTCCCTCTAGCCATTTGGTTTTGTTTCTCACTTAGTATCTCCTTGCAAGTTTACTTCCCCATTCTCTGAACCACTCTAGGGATCTATCCTTTTATACATTCCTTCTTTTCATAGTAGGAACCTTTCTATTATGGCATGTCGACAGGCTAGAAGCAAGCAAGATGTTACTTATTTTCATGATGCTAGTGGCTCTCACACTCATCCATGGAAAAAAATATCTACTTAGGACTATCAAGACAATATATCATATGTCATTTAAGAGAATATTTCGTAAGTAGAGCATGACATCACAGGGGAATGAGGTTTCTTAACTAACATGGAAGTTTTGGGAGAAATAGTGGACTATTTGCCAAATATTGGCAATACCAAAGGGTGCTACAATCAATGTATGTATATGGTTTATATCTACTAGAATTTGAACCTCTTTGTTGGCCTAGTATTGTTTAACAAAAATGGGGCCAAAGAGGAAATCCTACGAATGTTGGGTGAATTGCAACTCACTATCAAGATTTTGGATAGGCATATTAGGCATTTAAAGAACTTCTAGGTCTCCCATTAGAGCTGGGATGGTCTCCTGGAAGCAACAAGGAGCCCATTCTTGTGGATGTTACATACTCATACAATTCCAAATGAAGGGTTCTTGTAACAACCCCTGGTTGAATTTCCATGTAATATATATATATATATATATATATATATATATATATATATGTATAAGACCAAGGTCATGGGACACATATTGCAAGCTGAATGGTGGGAAAAACATCCTAGTGGGTGTCACTTTTAGTTAATAAATTTCTATGGAAATTGGCAAATGCAAAGTGGAAATTGGAATTTTATTTATGAAAATAAAGGGAAATAGTAGAAAAGGAAGGTGAAGAGTCACATATTTGCATGAGGAGAAAATTGAAGGAAAATGAAGAAAATAGAGGCCTCAATGATAAAAATTCTTATGAGGACTAGTTCATGGCCCTTTGATAGCTTTTGGGTGGAGCTCTGTTTTATTATCTCATTCTCTCATACTCGTGCACACTTAAAGAATTGTTGAAACATGCTTGGAGCACTCTAGTTTTAATTGGAGTTAGAGAAAGAAGACAAAGGAAAGTGGGAAATCGCAAGGGAATAGTGGGATCGACAACTACAGTGGGATTTCCTTCCAAGTATCGAGTTGCATGCATGATTTCCTTGCTAGTTTTTGCATGCATGGTATATGCATGTGGTTATTTGGTCATGATTTTTCATTGGCATGGAGGAGTGCCTAGATTGATAGTGGTTTTTCCTAACCTTGCCATTTCTTAAATAGCCATGGTGTTATGGGTTTTCCACTTGTTATTTCTTATTGGTGCTCAGGTTCCTTATGGATATGGGTTGAGTTACTAGTTCTTGCAGCAGCTGGTTGGAACAAACACTCTAGATCCCTAGAACAACTTGGGTTAAGTTACTATTCCTGGAGCCTAGGTTGGACAATGCTCTGGAGCCCTTGGTGGGTTGATTTACTAGTCCTGGAGCCTTGGTTGGACAAATAATCTGGAGCCCTGGAAGGTTGTGGGTTGAGTTATTAGTTCCTAGAGACGCAGTTGGTAAAAATGATCTAGAGCCCTAGACATCTTAGGTAGACACCGATTTGGTTGGTGTTAGTGATGTCCGACCATGAGGTAGAATCACTAGTTGAGCATTGAGGTGGTTTGGCCTCTAGAAGCCCTTGTTTGGTTTTGCTCAGTTTCTTCCATGAGATCTGACACTCATTCTTGGAATATGGCATGAAGGTGATTGAATGAAAGAGATATTTAGTTCAGCCCAATCTATGGTCAGGTGGTACATGGAAATCCCCAACTTGGTTGGCATTTTCATATGTTAATAAGAGGCTATTTCTATTGTGATCTATGAGCATATGTATTGATTTTGTTCGTGATATTATGGATGAGTTTCCATGGTTTATATGCTATTTATTTGTTGGTCATACGTTGGTTATATGATGTATATTGTTTATGGCTCTTGACATGTTTGATTTTTTTTATGAATGGTTAATGAGTGCATGAGCTAATAGATGTTATAGCAGTTATTAGGAGAGGGAATTAGACCTTCTTGATGATTTTCAAATAAGTATCAAAACCCAATGTTTAAATATTCATTCATGGCCTGTAGATTTCATGTTCACTATATGTTTGACGAAATTTCTGTCATGGTTAGGCCTGGTTAGCTCAAGTCCTTACTCAAGTTTTTTATTTGGAGACAAGCCCAAAAAGGGTGGCTTTGATTCTGGGGTCCCAGGCTCAAAAATGAGAAATTGGGACTATAATCGCTACCTTGTAGGCTTATGCATGTGACTAGAGGCCTATAGTTGCATGGATGTAGTGTTATTCTTGTGACTAGGAGTCTAGGTCAGTGAAAAATAAATATGACTTGGGTTTTGGAACCTGGAGTGTTGGTTTAGCTCATGGTGGTCTTGTAGCTCTTGAATAAGGTCAGTAAAGTTTTGGTTTGTTGATTCCACTTCCTTATCTGTACTTAGGAGGGGTAGTCATGTCATAGGATCTCCTCCTCTCATGTTTAACCTAGCAGGCCGATGAAACTGGGTAAATGTGGGATGGGAGGTTACAAAATGGTATCAGAGCTTCCAGGTTTAAACACTTGGACTAGATGGGAATAATTTGTTTTCCATGCATGCATGCTAGTTGTCTATTTGATTGTATGCATGCATTATGATATTCATTGTTGTAGTTTTTGTCATTATGATGCTAATTTGTTGGCTAAGATAGAGCAGGAGAAGCAGATTATCAAGGTGAGGTTGTAGCATTGGACCTCAGGGTAAGACCAGATCGTCATATAGGTTTGTATGTTGGGTTGTAGGTATGATGGTTAATTGTTGTATATGCATTGTGGCTATATACATGCCTATCATTCTATTGTAGTTATGGTTACATGCATGATAGATGCTAGTTAATCAGTGTTGCCATATGCACATGTGTCAAATAGTCATGTATGGTAGTTAATTTTTGGTTATATTCATTGTGGTCATACACATGATGGTTATGGTCATTGCAGTTAATATCTTGATGTTATATGTATCATGCTAATCTGGATTGGTCTATGCATATGGTCATGGTTATGATACCTAGGTATGAGTTGATATATTTATGATATTGTGTCGTACTATACTAACTTGTGCATATGTGATAGCCTGCCCTAAGATACATTCTATGTTTACAAGTTGTTTGAATGTTTGATTAATTTCATAATATAAGTAGGTGTCTATAAGATTGCATGAAGGATGATCTTGTCTTAAGACAGTTGTACTAACACAATATGTGTTGAGACAACTTATATGTACTTGAGTGCAAGTGGGTGCTAGTTGTAGTATCATGAATAATGACTATGAGTAGATTATGACATGGCTATTAATCTTGTTAAAGGTTGATTTAAATTAATAGACATGATTCCTTGACCTTTGGAACATGTGATTGACATGTGTGAATAGTTGCAAGGCAACATGCGTAGTATTGCATGACACGGTAAGAGTTGATTTGCTTATATAACTAATAGTTGGGTGATGTGATAGCACATAATAAGACTCAATTGCAACAAGGAAAAATGTATAACAGTTGGTTTCTAGTTATGGTTGGATTCGTCAAGGAATTGTAGTCCCTTGAGAGATGATATATGTATGTGTAGAGTTACAAGGAAGTGTGCTTGGCACAACAGGGTAAGGTAATGTGTATATTGTTATGTTTATTTATGCACTAGAAGTTATGTGTTTATGGCATTATGATGCAGGGATTGCATGGAAAAGGGTATTGCTATGAAATTTTGAAAAATTCTCACACACTCAGATTTTCCATGGAAGCACTAGGAATTATGGGGTTGAGTCATGGTGTCTATTGCTAGTTTTGTGCTTTTGGTGCTTTGTGATTTGTTTGTGCTTGATTTGCAGTTTTGTTTACATCTAGTGCATGTCCATGCCACTTTGTTTGTGATGTCGTATTGCTATTTATGCACTAGAAGTTATGTGTTTATGGCATTATGATGCAGGGATTGCATGGAAAAGGGTATTGCTATGAAATTTTGAAAAATTCTCACGCTCAGATTTTCCATGGAAGCACTAGGAACTATGGGGTTGAGTCATGGTGTCTATTGCTAGTTTTGTGCTTTTGGTGCTTTGTGATTTGTTTGTGCTTGATTTGCAGTTTTGTTTACGTCTAGTGCATGTCCATGCCACTTTGTTTGTGATGTTGTATTGCTATTGGTTTTTCATGGTTTTCTTCTTGTTCTTTCCTTTTTTGTTTTGAGGGTCTTGGGAATTGTTTGGGGAAGGAGGAAGTTAATGGAGCTTAGAGGGAGCTGAATGAAAGCCAACAGGTAATGTAAGACATGGATGAATCTTGGTTCACGTATAAGGGTAGTTGAGGGTAAGAATATGATAACCAATTTGATTGGTCGGGTCCATTGAAGTAAATGGATAGTGGAAGGGAAGTTATGAGAAAGGTAACAAGAAAGGTAAAGTAAATGAATTTGAGATGTCAAATGCCTTGGCTATGTTAGGAACTATTGTCATCAATGTTGTGCATGTTGTGTGAGGATAAAGGGGGGTTCTCTTAACCTTGACCTTATGATATCTAGTAATTATGTTGTGATCATCATTATGTTGATGTCTATATATGTATACATGTACATATGTATGTATGTCATTGTCTGACAAGGTCAGCAGGGATCATAAGTGTTTATGCTAATGTCTATATGTATATATGTATGTATGTATGTCATTGCCTAACGGGTCATCAGGGATAATTCTTTTGGAGGAATGATTGCTTATGCAGGTAAATGGCATGAAGAGGTTCCTAGTTTCATGAAGAATCAACTAGGAAGACTAGCCCTGACAGATTGTTGGGCTTCTAAATTGTCATAATTCCATTAACCGGACTATCCATTTTACATCATTCCATTCTCCATTGTTAGCATTTCTAACCATATTCCTCCATAAAACCCACCAGATTTCTGTATACATGTTTACATGGTATTTTATTATTATTTCCATTATTTTCAATGAATTAAGAAGATTTTTGCATGGTTTTACTAATGACAGTTTAGCAAGTTCAAGTTGTTGCAGATTTGCCAAGTTTTCATAGCTACCTCCATGGTTGAGGTAGTAGCACCACTCTAGAATGAAATTCGACACATGGGCATTGTTTCTAGAAGCTCCAATATGGATTTTGATTGGTGAAATTCCACCCAGTGCACACATGTGGACCTCCAGGCAAAGATCAACGGAAAATCACAGCTGTTTTGACCAGTCAACTTCAAACGCTTTTTTTGAGCAAATGAGAGCAAATCTCAGAAAACAATAATATGGTTTTTATTCAGAACGGGCCCAATTAAGTTTGTAATGAGCATTTTTCCCAAATTCATTACCATTTGGGAGATATTTCGGGTACTTTGGAGCCCTATTTTTCAATTGCATGAGCAAACAGTGCGCCTATGTGTCAATAAACGCCCAGGCAAGAAAACAGAGGTTGGAATGGACCATGCTTCATCAAATTCGTGGAAATTAGGTGTCCATTCAGTTATGATATTTAGCCATATGAATATTCATGAATTTACATTGTAATCACTATATAAACACACCATTGAAACAGATAAAGGAGGAAGTATTAAGTTAATTGCTGAAGAAATTGTGAACCAACCATTTGTTCCTGTGTTAATTTGAAGTCACCTTTCTGATTCGATGTGTCTGTGATTGTGAATCATACCTACTGGATGTAGAGGGCCCCTACAAACAGTCAAGGTTTTAGTTTATTTTCATTTCGTGTTTTAGAATTGCTTTCATTAAAATTTCTTTCTGTCATCACCGCATTTTAGTTTAATTACTTCACTGTTTTCATTATTTCACATAGACTCAGTTATCTCGTTTACCATTTCACATTTCATTATGCTTGCAGCCATTTAATAGATTAGTCCTTCAATGTTTTTCGCTTCATCACAGTTAATCTTTTCATGCTTTCTAGAATTAGAATTTATATCACTCTCAAATTTGTAATTAGAATTTTCTTTCATGCTTTTTAAAATCAAAATTGTATATATTTCGTAGACAAGCTTTTGAAATTCAATACTCGATTTCATAGCAGCAAGTTGTCTATATAATCTTAGGATGAATAAATTAAGTCATTTTAGAATGATACTCCATTAGACATGAATTGATAAAGTAATATAACAGTATTTTAACTCCCATTTATTCTAACAATAGCTTAACTTTCAAGTATTAATTTGTAGAAATCTTACTCTAATAAAAATCTATATAATAACGAAAATATCAAAACAAACATAACCATCATCTTAGTAAATGAAAGAATAGGCTTCTAGCATATATAGTGCACCTGCACTTCATAAGTTTACTAACTCCGATTGATAATTTATGCTTGCAATTTAAGAAAATTAAATTGACCAAACATAGATCTAAAATGTTAGTATCATGTGGATATGAATAGATGTTATGTGTCTATACTATGCCTATGTTTATGCTATGGCAGGTAATGTTGAGGGATACATCAACGTAATGAAATTAGTGTAATCTGCAGCATGTTGGGACAAGAATCGATAGTGGAAAGACACGAGAAGTAAGGTTTCTTGGTATATTTAATGTGCTCTTTGGATGTGAAGTACTATTGTTGTATATATGTGTACATGTCATATATGAGGTGTTGTATATAGATGGTGTTGTGTACATGATTGTGTATGCACTGTTATGTACATATGGTGTTTTTTTCATGTTGCATATGTTGTGTTGTGTACATTTGGTGTTTTGTACATATGGTGCAATGTGCATGTTGCATATGCAGTGTTTTGTACATACGATGCAGTGTATATGTTGTATATGTAGTGATGTCTACATATGGTGTTATGCGTAGGTTGTATATGTGGTGTTGTGTGCATGTGGTGTTGTGTACACATTGTGCAGGTGGTGTTGTGTACATGTCATGCAAGTGGTATTAGGTACACATTGTACAGGTGGTGTTGTGTACATGTGGTGCTATGTGCACGTTGTGTAGTTGGTGATGTGTACATATGGTGTTGTTTACATGTTGTGAAAGTGGCGTTGTGTACAGGTGATGCTATGATCATGTTGTATGATGTACATGTTGTGTTTCATAATATGGTATGTGTTATGTAGTTGTTGTATCATGACATGTGTATTCGTTGCATTGTGATTTGTGTACGTATATGTGTTGTGTTGTACACCGGGTGTATGTATTGTGTGGTGTTTTACATTGTGTGTGGGTGTATGTGTTATTATGTACATTGTGTGTATATGTACATGATTGAAGAGAAGAGAAGCAACTAGGTGTGTGTCGGGTGTGGAAACTGGTTCGATGTGTGTACAGAAAGGACAATAACAAAGTTAGAAGCAAATGAATGATTGAAGGATAAATATCAATGTTTTATTTTAGTTTTACTATGCTTGTGATTTATGATTCTGATTTATGATGGTTACATATGATTTATGATTCTGATTTATGATGGTTGTGTTTTGAGCTAACAACATGCGATATGTTTATACATGATGATTTTATCAAAGAGCTAGTTTGACTTGTTGTGATAGGAAGCAAAAAGAATTTCAAGTGTACCTTATTTATGAGGTACCAATGAGGTATGATTTTAATTTATTTAATTCTTTTTTAGCCTAATGAAAATCATGTGCTTGGTATAGGAAAGCATGGAAAATGCCCGGTTTGGGTGGTTGAAAAATTACTAAAAGAATTAGTAGTAGCAACAAAAGGAAATGGAACAGGCAGTAGTATGTTGGTAAATCAATTCAAGAGCAAGGCCATTGTGGAACACTGGTACCCAATAGTGTCCAATTATTTCCACGAGCATGTTATGACCAGTATGATTGTTTTGAGGCAGGGATATGCCTTTGTTTTTGGACCTTCCGATGCGAGTAAACCTTTCTAAGATATGGATCACCTAAGGGATTGTGTAGTAGAGAAGGGGATGCCAACAAAATTTGGAAGGTGTGTGACTACACAGAAGTGGGTGATTGGATTGTTGGAGGGGCTGCGTAGCAGAGAAGGGAAGGTCAAGGAATAGATTTATTTTGGTCATTATCATTTCCAGATGGAATCATAAGCACATTAGGAGTGTGCCTTGGAACAATGAGTCGATAATTTCTCACTGAGAGAATAGTAGTGTAGGATGATAGTGTTGGATATTGGATGTAGGTTTCACTGTGGTAGTAGATTCTGGACTTCGTAGGAAGGGGGTGAATCCAGGTACTACTTTTGTTGGTGGAGGTGTGAGCCTATGGATTCTCTTATTGATTGATATGGGCATCATATCCTTATATTTATTGGTTAGAGAAAATATGCATATGTGTATATTATTTTAAATATTTTATCGATTTGGATTTATAAATCTCCATAAATAATATGACTATTTGTTGTTTGAAGAAAACGTTCATGAGTATGTATGTGGTCATTATTGTAAATATTGTAATGAGTTGTGTTATAAAGCTCCAGTAAATGGTATGATTGTTATGTTTTCAATAGTGGTCATTGTAAACATTAAAACAAGCTATGTTATAAAGATCCATGGGTAGTATATTTTATTTTCTATAGTTTTATTGGTTGTAGGTGTCATAGAACATCAAGAATGATGTTCCCACAAGGGGCAGGGTTCTCTAACAACCCCTCGTTGAATTTTCATATATATCTATGTCTATATATATATATATATATATATATATAAATATATATTATATATATATATATATATATGTATATATATATATATATATATATATATATATATATATATATATATATATATATATATAGATATATAAGACTAAGGTCATGGGAAACATACGTTGAATGGTGGGAAAAACATCCTAGAAGGTGTCACTTTCAATTAATAAATGGCTATGGAAATTGGTGTCAAGCTATAAAAAGGGTCTCTTTCACCTCTAATTACCTCACGTTAATATGTCAATCCGGGAACATTTTGTTATTTCAAAGAGTGTCTCAGTCTGAGGCTATCATTTGCCAGAGTAATGCTAGTAGTACAGTGCTAAAAAATACAAGAGTAAATAGATGCTTGTTTACAACTAACTACTTCAAAAGATTAAACCTCACATTCAGAAAACGAAGCAATTTATCAGTCAAGGGTTCAGTAGCAGTAACTCATCCCTTTGTAAACTGATGGAGCTAGAGGAAATCAGAGAACAAATCGTGGATCTAGGAGCCAGACAATAGATGTCAATGCTCACTACAGCCTGAGATCATTCTTCACACCAAAATAACAAATGATAGGAAATGAAACGGCAGCAGTTAAGAAATAGAAAAACAAACCTGAAATGGAACAACAAACAAGAAACTGTAACAACAACTAAGTCTAGCAAGTAGTAACACCTTAGTCTATAAGATCAAATGCACTAATCGTGACCTACAGGAATCAAATGGCAATCCTTCACTCTTAAGGACAGATTGAACAACACACCAAAATGGAACAACACTGATTAATGATAAATTATAGAACAACTCTTGAAAACCATATATACACATGGCACACCTTAATAGTAATTTGATCCAGTTATCGATCTTAGTTAGAAAGATTACGACTGCATTTCAAAATAGAACAATATTGTTTATAGATCCAACAATCGCAAAGAACATAATTCCTAAGATGAATTTCGAATGAAGAAGTGCACAACACAGAGGCTCTGTAATTAAGAAGCAATGGTATTCTGTAAAGACTGACAGTATTATATCAACACTTAAAAGAACAGTGATATGTTGCAGAGTCAATACAATAGTTTTGTCTTTAGAAACCTTAATAAATTAAACATAACAGAGCATGTGATGTAAACTACAAAACACATCAGATTACCAAATAACGTTGATTAAGCAAACCAAGCATAAACCAAACATAATAGTACAGGAGCAAGTGTCCTCCAGGGCTAGGTCCTTAGCCTCTAGGGGTACACCGCTCGAAGTTATTCTAGACTCAGAGATGAAATAACAACCAAGTTTGTATTAATGCATAAAGCGGAATTACAATAAATCAGTTCTCAATGAGACCCGATGATCAAAGTTTAAATCTTAAGAGAAATTACATAAAACATAACAGACTCGAACCCCCCTTGAGCTAACAGTGCTGCCCCTTTTATAATGGTGAAGGCAGAGATGTCTAGGTGAAAAAATAGTTAAAGCAGCGATCCCTCAGGATCAAGGATCTTGAGGGAATCGCCGAACCGTTAGTCCTCAGTTATCTCTTTTCTTTCTTGCGCCAAGCCGATATCTCCACTTCCTTTCTAGGGCTGATTCGCTTTGATTTGTTTTGCCTTGTTTGCATACGGTTCCCCGTCAAAGGGACAATGATTAACCCATCCTTGTCCTTTCCTTTGGAACAACAGTTTCTCATTTTTCCTTCTTCCTACATAAGGAAATGACAATTGTCAGTGTTTTCATCTTGCACATTAATCTCACAGGTTTTATTACAATTCCTTATCATTTTCCTAGTTCATGATGCAAAAGGTTTGTAAGTTGTAATGAAAAGATGCTGAAATAATTACCAAAAACATACCTTCTTTAGTACTCCACACACCCCCCTGCTTACCCTTTTTCATGCCCTCATGAAAACATTGTAGTTGACATGAAAGGCAGTGAGAGAGTAGGCTAGAGATGGAATCTCATGTGGAGGTCTACAGCCATGATGCATAACTAGGTGTTCAAAGAAATGGCCTGTCTGACCCTCAGGCATCTCATACAGGGCTTGGTATCCAAGTGCAGGGTGCCAAATAATTGGACTCCAAAACCTATATCCTAACCAGGATGTCCCTGCCCTCAAAATGACTTCGCTATAGAGGTGCAAGCGGTGGGCGGCTAACTTAAAATATTCATACTTAAATGGTTCCCTGAGCTGGATATTCGGATTAGAGATTTGATATCGAAATTTAGCCGCATCAATGGCAAGGTCTTTGATAGAGAAAAAGTATTCTATTCCCTGCTGATTGATTGCCTTATGAATGGGTCCTAATGCTTCAATTACACCTGGAGTCTTCATGAGGTTTCTATGTTCTCTCCACAACTGCATTGGATTCCTAGGCTCAGCTCTTACCCATAAATCTAATCCATTTTCTTGCCTTTGGAAAGCATTATAGGCTTTAAGCCATTTAATTTGATTAACCCCAAATGAAATAAATATCTGCAATTGAATATCCCCAACAAAAGGGCCAAGGTTCATCTCGGTCTCCTGGTCTAATACAAGGTTATGGAAATAAAACTCACACAGTAGTCCCTGAACGTTTACCCCGTAGTGCTTACAGCAGTTTATAAAATCATTGATGGTATTGATTTGTATGGGAGCACTTGCTTTGACAGCCTTTATTTTCAATTGCAAATATCGTTCCATTAAAAACAAGGCATAATTCTTAGCAAGGGCTCTACATGCTAGGATGTCATTGTATAAAGAACATAAGGTATCCATCTGCTTGATAACTATATCTAACCTACGAGTTACCTTCGCGACTTTTTCTTCTTCCCTTCGCCACCCTTCAAAGGCATAGATTTTAGATAGATTGGCATTCCTAAGCTGCTATTGTAGCTCTTCATACCTTTCTCGAGGGACCGTTTGTTCTATAAGCTTTTCTGCTGCCTGCTGAGCTTGTGTCAAACCCTCTCATAGGGTTACTGTTCTCGAATCTCTTTCCCATATGGCAGTGGAGACCAGGAGTTTTACCTGAATTTTCCTATTGCGTTGTCTTGCATTCATGGCCCTTATCACTCCTGAGGGTGGTGCCTCTGTCTGAATTTCCTTATCGCAGGTCAATATATCATCCATTTCTATCTTAGCGTGGGTATCAGTCAAATGTTGTTCCTTTTTAATTTGAATAGCAATCTGCTTCTCAACAACATTTGGAACAAAAACCTACTTTTCAACAGGGTTTTGAATAGCAGGATGGACTCTGGCCCTCTGATCCTTTGCCTTGAGGGGTTTTGCTGGAGTGGTTGCATTTTTCCTTCCCAAAGTCCTTTTTACCCTTTTCCTTGCTCTCAAAATCCTGATTTGTTGTCAAAGCTGATTATTACATTCAGTAGTCTCTGCCGTTATTTCCGTAATTTCTTAATTTCCTCAATTTCCTTAGAAGGAACAACAGACTGTTCATTGTGGCCTAGACTATGATTAATTCCCTAATTTTCTTTCTGGGGTTTTTCTTTGTTTCTCTGCTATGGTTGCTTTGGGGCAAGAACCCTAACCAGTTCTATTATTTCTTGGGTGACTTCCTTTTCTGCCCCGCTTTCTTCCAGAATTTCTTCTGGTGTCGTCTGGCTAGGAATGGATTGTTCCTGTTTTGCATCTCCTGTCATATTTTCATCATGAACAGGCTGATTCTCCTCTTCTACCTCCTCTGCATGTAATTCTTTAGGTGCATTTCCCTCCTGAGCAGAGTGTTCTTTTGGTTCCTCTTCGACATGGAGATCTGATGCACTGGAAGGTTGGCCATATTCGCCCATATTGGCCAAAACTTTGGCCAATTCATCTTCTCTCAATGGATCTTGCAATGGGCTACCTTCCCGCTGTTCTGTTTCCTCCTCCTACCCAGATTGCTCGGTTTCTTCTTCCATTTCTCCTTCCTCTTTTTCCTGCATCCCTTTCTCATTGTCTTCCCCTTCTAATCGTGGGGGTTGCTCATCCCCTGTATCGTCTATCTCTACAGGTCGGCTGGTATCTCCTTGGGAATTTTCTAGCCTCCCTTTTAGCCGTGCTAGTCAGACCGATTTCCTTCATTTTTCTGGACGCTTAGGTGTACTGGTGGCATGTTTACGTTTTGGGGATGGCGTGGTTAACCCTCCATCTATCATGGCAATTAGCTCTTCCCAGCTAGTCTGCTGCTGGGTAAGGCTATGGCTGACTATTAACCAAATCAACCCATGATGACTAACAACTGATTCTACATGTTGTGCCTTTTTTATGCTCCATGTGACGTCATGACGTAATGAATTAAAAAATGCAAGTAAATTTATAGAGAATATTTTCTTTAATATAGCTAAGAGTTTAAGATGTCGTGGTCTTACCACGTCTTTTCTACCTTCACAGGTGATGTAGCTTTGGATGGTCTTTGTCAATTCCGCCCACGGTTCTCCTAATGCTACTGGCAGAACCCCCTTTCCTCTAATTGTCAGGCTTTGGCCTTCCTCCTGGAAGGTTTCTATGATCTTCTGCAATCTCTTCTTTAACGTCCATACAGGTCCAACGACTGGCAGTCCCGAGACTTCTGTGATTATGTCATTGGTGACTGCTATGTGTCTCCCCCTCACTGTGGAGTGATCCTCTTGCAAGTTCTACAAGAATTCAATTGCTATAGTCTCGTTGGATTCCTGTAAGCGATTGAGATAAGTTAGCCATCCTGCTCTTGCCAGGATTTCCTGTGCAGCATCAGAGACTGTTAACGCCTACGGTTCTCTCGGAATCTATCTTCCTCCCATGTTTATGGTTTCACTGTAAAATCTCAGAAATTTTCCAATGGAACGGCAGCTGTTCACGCTGTTGAAACACAGAGAGGCTAACAGACGCAAGACTCGCTCAAAATATAATGTTGCAGAGTATACAATGGAAATGGCTTATGAACAGCAAGTCATGCAAAAAATAAAAAATAGTATATTGTTGAGCCGTGCTATTCCCAAGTACATAGCTTCCCGAATATTGATCTGACACGTAATCCAGGGAATGATGAGGTTAACCTCCCCCCCGCAATGTGATAGGCCGTCCCGGCTGTCAAATAAAGGAGCGGCATGCCGTTCTGTTCTGAAGCAGAGTCATAAAGGAACAGCGTATGGCGATATGCCATGTTTTCAAAAGTAGAAAATTACCGAAATCGAGGTGTAGAGTTGGATCGCTTAATACCTAAGAAACTGTTGTGATATGATGCGAGGCTGGGGGGATAGGACATCTACCGTGGATATAGAGTCTCATGAAGTCATTGTTAATTGTTCTGTCATGATTGGTGATAATAGATTTACATGCGTTGTATGGTTCGGGAAATAATATATATTCTCCTTATGTGATTGATTACTAAGGTATAAGAAATAGAAGGGTGCTAATAACTACCTATTGGTGTAAATAATGTGACTTCAATACCATTAACAGTGCTCTGCTTCCGACAGGTGTCCATAACCTTGGCAGAGTTGTTTATTTCACCCATGGAACCATAATCCTTTGTGTATGCTTGGGGAATGTTGTGTGTTGTCAAAATGTAGGCCATTATGCTGGCTTGGTGACCAGTTAGCCATAATGCCATTCACAAGGAAGGAGCGAAAGGTGGGTAGGCCGGCTCGTGATGAGACCTCCTGTTCCAAGGGTTCTTTATTTGATATACCTTTTGGACCATATCCCTGGTGTGGTGGCCATAGTGGGAATGCCACTTCGCTTTCGTCCTCATGATCATGGTAGGTTGGCTCTTGATAAGACCCCCTATCCTGCATTTGACAACTTATAAGTCATTAAGACATCATTGTTTGCTCTTTTTTCTTTCTTTTTCATAAAGTATTTTCCCATTTATACACAAAGGGTGGTTCAACACTCCTTAAGAGTAGGAATGGTGGAAGAAGTCTTAACATCTCAATAGGAAGATATAAACCCTTTGCTCTTATTCCTGAATAATAATCAAAGAGGATTAAAAGGGACCAACATGATAAAGATAACCAATCATAGCAGAGTTAGTAGAACAATGACAACAAGAGATAATGAGTAAGCGTGTCGTTCCTTCTGTCCTCTTACCAATTCACAGCAATTTCCTATAAGAATAGATTTTATGATTCACTGATCTCAGTATGTTGTGATTTGGTATCCATTGCATAAGTGCATAACTATATTCCAAAAGACTTGAAATAACAGGAACAGTAAACATCCTTAATTTAGAATAGCAAGACGAACAAGCTGTGTCAAAAAGGGAGAGCAAAAGAATGCAAGTGGTGTTCCTTTTGGAAAAAGGAACAACAAAGATAAAAAATGCTATTCCTTTGGAAAAGGAACAGTAGAACACAGAAATGTCGTTCCTTTGAAAAAGGAACAACAAAAATCGAAAATATTGTTCCTTTGGAAAAGGAACAACAAAACACAGAAATGTCGTTCCTTTGGAAAAGGAACAACAAATTTCTAAAATGTTTTTCCTTTGGAAAAGGAACAGCAAAACACACAAATGCCGTTCCTTTGGAAAAGGAACAACAAAAATCGAAAATGTTATTCTTTTGGAAAAGGAACAACAAAACACACAAATGTCATTCCTTTGGAAAAGGAATAGCAAAAATCGAAAATGTTGTTCCTTTGGAAAAGGAACAACAAAACACATAAATGTCGTTCCTTTGGAAAATGAACACCAAATATCGAAAATGTCGTTCCTTTGGAAAATGAATAGTAAAACACACAAATGTCGTTCCTTTGGAAAAGGAATAACAAAAACAAAAAATGTTGTTCCTTTGGAAAAGGAACAACAAAACATCGAAAATGTTGTTCCTTTGGAAAAAGGAACAAAAAAACACACAAATGTCATTCCTTTGGAAAATAAATAGCAAAAATGTTGTTCCTTTGGAAAAGGAACAACAAAATGCCCAAGTGTCGTTCCTTTGGAAAAGGAACAGCAAAAAGCAAAAGTGATGTTCCTTTGGAAAAGGAACAACAGAAAGCAAAAGCGTTGTTCCTTTGGAAAATAAATAGCAGAAAGCAAAAGTGTTGTTCCTTTGGAAAAGGAATAGTAGAAGGCAAAAGTGTTGTTCCATTGTAAAAGGAACAACAGAAAGCAAAAGTGTTGTTCCTTTGGAAAAGGAATAGCAGAAAGCAAAAATAAAGAAAAAAGAACAAAATTAAAGCAAAATGACGGTTGATCCAAAGGGTGCTATTCTTTTGAAAAAGGAACAATAGAAAGAAAAAGTGTTGTTCCTTTGGAAAAGGAACAACAGAAAGAAAATGTTGTCCCTTTGAGAAAAGGAACAACAAAAATAATAACATTACTGCTGCTTCGAAAAGTAATGGCAAAGGGTTGAAAAAAAAAAAAAAAAATGTACAAACATGATTCAACAAAAGAAAAGAAATTATGTACAAACTGTGAGAAGAAATAAATTTCTTAATGAATCACAGGTGAGGAAGACTTCTCTCCCTCCCCCAAAATTTCCATATCAGAGTTTTGTCGTAGTTGCTGGCAGAAGGACTCTCGAGTGAGTGGTTTGCAATAAAGACGAACTCAGTGGCCATTTGCCTTGAAGGCATATCCAGAACCATCAATAGTGATTAGAGTAAGAGTTCAATTGTCATGTGCCTTCTGGATTTCGTATGGTCCCAACCAATGAGTCTGGAGTTTCCTGGGGAAGTCCTGAAACCTGGAATCATACAAAAGTGCCCAGTCTCCTTCATGGAAGACTTTATTTTTAATGAGAGCATCATGCCATTTAGCTCGCTGCTATTGGATCAGTGCATTGTTTTGAAGTGGAGAGAGCCTAATTTCGTCCAGCTCATTGATCTGTTGTAATCAATTAATTTGTGCCTCGGTTAGATCTAAGCCAACTTCCTGTGTTGTTCGCAATGTTTGGAATTCGAATTCTATGGGGAAAATGGGTTGTTTTCCAAACACTAATTGATAAGTTGAGTAACCGGTGGTTCTTCTCCATGTTGTTCTATAAGCCCACAGTGCTTCGGGTAGTCTAGCAGCCCAATCACGTCTATGTGATGCAATGGTTTTTGTTAGGATTGCTTCTATTATTTTATTGCTTCTTTCTACTTGACCATATGCCTGTGGGTGGTATGGAGTAGTGATTTTATGCTGGACATGATAGTTGTTGAGTGTTGCAGCTATTTTGTTCCCAGAAAAATGTGGTCCACCGTCTGTAATTATCTCTCTTGGAAGGCCATAACGCACAATCATATGGAACAAGAACTGTATGACAGAATCCTCTGTAGCTCTTGGCAATGCCTCTGCTTCAATCCATTTGGTGACATATTCTGTTGCCACCAAAATATATGTTTTCGGGTTTGATGATGGGTTAATTGGTCCAACGAAATCAAGGGCCCATTGCTCGAAGGGTTCAATGACTAGTTGTGGTTTCAGGGGCATCTCATCAGACTAACCAGGGCGTCCTTCTCTCTGGCAACTGTCACAGGCTTGGACGAATTTCTTTGCATCTTTGAAAATCATGGGGCCAATAATACCTTGTTTGCAGCACCTTATGTCCAGTTCTGCGATCGATGAAATTTCCGCCACATGGTCCATCATGGCAGGCTTTTAAGATGTCAAAGATTTCATCTTCTCGAATGCATCTTCTGATATGCATATCTACCCCTGTGTGGAACAGGTAACCTGAATTGAGCACTCCACTGAACAATTTGTTTCCGCTCATTAGGGGTTAGATGCTTTGGTAATTTACCTACTGCTAGGTAATTGGCAACATCGGCATACCAGGGTGTTTGAACAACCACAACAAACAGATGCTCATCCAGAAATTGATCTTCGACTGTTGCTGCATCGATTGGCTTTGGCATTCTTGAGAGAAAATCGGCTACAGGATTTTCTTTTCTAGGTCAATCCTTCATTGTAATATCAAATTCCTGCAATAAAATCAACCATCTAGTTATTCTGTCATTTGTGATAGGATTGTTTGCTAAATATTTTATGGCAGAATGATCTGTATACAAGATAACAGGATATCCAGTAATGTAATGTCTAAACTTATTGACAGCATGTATTATAGCTAGAAATTCTTTTTCAGTAACAGTGTAATTTAATTCAGCAGGGGATAAATTTTTGCTGATATAATAAATTGCATATGGTTTTTTATCCTCTTCCTGCCCAAGGACTGCTCCAATGGCTGTATCTGAGGTATCAGATGATATCTGAAATGGCAAATTCTAATTTGGTCCTCGAAGGACTGGGGCTGTGGACACAAGCTTCTTCAGATCCTGGAAAGCACGTTCACATTTTTCTGTCCAAAGAAAATCAACGTTACCAGTTAGTGCATACAAAGGTGCAGCAATATGCGAATAATGTTCTATAAACCTCCTATAATAACCAGAAAATCCAAGAAAACAACGTACCTCCGTTTGAGTAGTAGGAGTAGGAATAAGCAAAATTATTTGGATTTTGGCTAGGTCTACCTGAATGCCAGCAGCTGAAATATAGTGTCCTAGAATAAGTCCTTCAGTCATCATCATATAGCATTTTTCATGGCTTAAACAAAGCCTGGTAGCAATGCAGCGTTGTAGGACTTTTCCCAGTGTATCCAATGCTGGATCAAAATCGTCTCCATATGGTGTAAAGTCATCCATGTATACTTCAAGTCCTTCATTTATTAAGTCTGCAAAAATATTGAGGATAGCCCTTTGGAATGTGGTAGGAGCATTGCATAAGCCAAAAGGTAGAACTCTGTAGGCAAATGTTCCCCAAGAACAAGTAAAAGTAGTTTTGTCTTGGTCTTCAGGGGCAATCTGAATCTGATTGTATCCACTAAAGCCATCCAGGAAAGAAAAGAATTTCTTTCCTGCCAAAGTGTCTAATACTTGGTCGATGAATGGGAGAGGGAAGTGTTCTTTTTGTGTTGCTTTATTTAGCTCTCTGTAGTCCACACAAATTCTCCATTTCCCATTCTTTTTTGGTACCACCACAAGTGGAGAGACCCATTTACTATCGGAGATAGGATAGATGAAATTGACATCTAAAAGTTTTTGAAGTTCAACTTTTACCACATCTTTTAGATGAGGATTAAGTCTCCTCTGAGGCTGGCGAATAGGTATTTCATCTTTTTCTATGTAAATGTGGTGTGTACATAATTGGGGGTCAATTCTTTTCATATCAGGGTAGTCCCATGCAAATGCTTCTTTATATTTCCTCAGCAAATGGATGAGCTTCATTTCTTGTTTGGAGGTGAGGTTGGCATTAATGTTTAAGGTTTTTCCCGGTTTAATTTCCACAATTTTACTATTTGCAACAAAGGTAACAGGTATTGTTTGATCATGTGTATCTTTAAGATGATCTTCTTTTAATTCGTTATCAAATGTTGCCTTTATCATGTGACATTGTGTGCGGGATGTGAGTTCATTCTGACTAATAAAATTATTAATGGCATCGTCTTCTATTTGGTCTTTGAAATCAAGTGCCTCTTGTATAGTTAATGGGGATCTAATGTTATCAGTAAGGTATGATACAGGGTGCCTATTAGTTTTGATTATTGTGACACTTGGCTGCGCTCGAGGATATAGAACTAAGTTCTTGATATTTACTCCTCTGGTTATGGTCATATTGCCTTGTCGGCAGCCAATATAAGCATCAACAGTGGCAAAGCCAAGGTCTACCTAAAGTCAATGGATGTCCATCAAGTCAGGTTTTGGGATTTATTATCAAAAAATCGGTTGGATATTCCCAGGAGTCAATAGAGACCATGACATCATGTAGTGTGCCCTCCGGCCTAACCACAGATCGGTCAGCCAATTCTAGCAAGGTAGAGGTGGGTTCTACGGATGTAATGCCTAGCTTTTGGCAAGTAGTGGTTGTTAAGTTATTGATTGTAGTTCCTAGATCAACTAAGGCATTGGAAAGGGCCTAACCATAAATTTGCACAGTTACTATTGGATTTCCTGGGTCTGTGTATTTAATGGGTGTTTCTTTTCCTAATAATAAGTCAGATAGAGTGCGAACTACTTGAACTCTTGGATTATTGGTTATATTCCTCCTTGGTTTATTTACACACAATTCTTTGATAGTCTTTGCATATATCAGGACGTCTTGAATGGCTTGGAGGAATGGAATTTTTATGTACAAATTTTGTAATTCTCATAGAATGTCAAAATCAGGATATTGTATGGGTAGAGGTATGATTAATTGTTCTGGGAATGGGGGAGAGGATGTGGTTGCTTGGTTATGAGTTTGTTGTTTGTTCCCATCCTCTTCTTGTGACGGTTGTTCTCTAGGTAACTGATTTTCAATATGGGCTATCTTATCTCCCTCAGTTTCAATAATACGCCCAGATCTTAGCTGAAGATCATTACACTCCCTCATATCAGCTCCTATTTCTGGTGTTTCTATGATTTAGACAGATTGGACCAGCCTCTTATTTGGATTAGGGTTGGGTTGGGCTGGGAGTTGCGGTCTCAGATTAGACTGGGGATTTTGTTGTAAGGTTGGCGGTGTAGGTTGAGGGAGTGAAATGGTTCCTACTGGCTGATGCATCGGTCTTTGCCAGTTTGTCTGCTAGGCTGAACTTTGTGAAGTAGGGGGAGTCCATTGTGGGGGTATGTATTATTTTTCCAATATGGTGGGGCATAGGGAAAATTAGGCCAACTAGATTGGCTTGCTTGATTCGGCCATGGGGTTGACTGTGGTGACCAGTTTGAAAATGGGGGTTGGGATTAATTTTTCCACATGTTATATTGTTGAGCATTATACTGCGGAGACTGAAAAGAAGAAGTTAGGTCTGGAAACATACCAGACTATCGTGGATACCACTAACGGTGCTGGTTGAGCAAATACACCGATTCTGGCTCTTCTTCTACTTCCTTATATACTGCTTTTAATTCGAGAAGTGAGGGACAGCTTTCCATAAGGTCATATTTTGTGCAGATGGCGCATGTTTGGACTGCATCTAGTGGACACTCCTTATGGCTATGCTTTTTCCTGCATCGGAGATAGAAGATTACCAAATTTTGCTCTGCCTCCATTTGCTTCTGTTTGGCCCGCATAATATCAAGTTGTGTAGTTAGTGTCCCTAGTATATCGGTTTTAAAATTTTCCAATAAATTTCCAATTTCTACACGTGTTACTCCTTCTGCTGAAATTTTATTATCTCTTACAAATCGATCATGTTCTGCCAGTTTTAATCTTGTGCTGCCTCTCGAGCTCCTGATACATAAATCAATAATGTTAGCAAAATTTTCTTGATAAATATCTTGTTTTCCCACAATGTTTAATGTTTCAATCCATTGTTCCTTCATGCCCCTAATTAATGTTGTTTTTAACACATTATTAGGTAAAGGCAGTGATGCATAAGGAGATCTTTGAAGATTATACTGAAAATGTTCCACATACTCCTCTAATGTTTCATTTGGTCTAGCTATCATCTGGAATATTTCGTCCTTCAGTTCTCTAGACCTGCAATAGTCCTGATATTTTTTTAGAAAAGATTCTTTCATTTGATCCCAGTTATTTATAACCCTGGCACCTAATCCCATAAACCATCTTAAGGTAGCCCCTTTTAATGTAGAGGGAAATAATTTCAGTTTTTGGGGGTCAGTGGTGTAATCATATCCCCTACACAGCACATCGAACTCAAATAGAAATGCATCTAGGTCTTCTGATGTAAGACCGTGGAATGTAGGGATATGTTGAAGAGGGATTGCTTCCATAAGCACATTTGTTGCAGAATCCACTATGGGGTATTATAATGTAGAGGTTTGGGTGTTTGGCTGGTTTTGAGCCATTTGGTCGAATATATGCCAATAACCTTTTGGGATATCTAGGAGGGTATTCCTAGGTTGAAAGGGAATGGCTTTAATATGAATGGTTTTAATAGCACTTCCTCTATATGGGACAATGAGAGTGCCTAATGTTTGAGGAGATTGAGTTTCTTCAACAATGATTTTTGCAGCACTTCCCTTGTCTGGCTGTTCAATGGCTAAGTTGTCCCAAGAGGAGACCTCGGTTCCTCGGTTTCCCCCGTCTCTCCTCCTCCTTCACAAAGATTACTAAAATTTCCTTCTTGCAATAGTTCTAGAGTATAATTTTCGATTTCTTGAAAGTCCTGCTCTTCAGTTTGACTATGCACCTCAGCAGAGGCTACAGATGGTGATCCTATGGGCTGAAGGGAACTAGTAGGCTGTCTAGAAATAACTTTTCAGGGTCCTACTGAAGGCTGAGATTCTGCTTTCTTGAAGATTTCATCTATGAAGGTTGATTGGCCAAGGGTCACCGACCCCTTAGCTTTTTCTGGCATGGGTAGAGGTTTGGAATTCTTTTCTGGCTTTTTCTGCTTAGTCATGTACAAAAATCAACTGCTAGATTCTACCCAAACAAAACAGCAACAAATCTGTAGGAAAGTGAGTAGAGGAGCAGGGTTGTTAGATGCTCCACATGTAGGTTCTTACCTTCCATTTTTAAAAACCCAATTCTTCCCTAGCAGGTTCGTACACTACTCTGAAAAAGAACAAATGGCTACACTCTTTCCCCGGCAACGGTGCCAAAATGTCAAGCTATAAAAAGGGTCTCTTTCCCTCTAATTACCTCACATTAATATGTCAATCCAAGAATGTTTTGTTATTTCAAAGAGTGTCTCAGTCTGAGGCTATCATTTGCCAGAGTAATGCTAGTAGTACAATGCTCAAAAATACAAGAGTAAACAGATGTTTGTTTACAACTAACTACTTCAAAAGATTAAACCTCACATTCAGAAAACTAAGCAATTTATCAGTCAACGGTTCAGTAGCAGTAACTCATCCCTTTGTAAACTGATGGAACTAGAGGAAATCAGAGAACATATCGTGGATCTGAGAGCCAGATAGTAGATGTCAATGCTCACTACATCCTGAGATCGTTCTTCACACCAAAATAACAAATGACAGGAAATGAAACGACAGCAATTAAGAAATAGAACAACAAACCTGAAATGGAACAACAAACAAGAAACTGTAACAACAACTAAGTCTAGCAAGTAGTAACACCTTAGTCTATAAGATCAAATGCACTAATCATGACCTACATGAATCAAATGGCAATCCTTCACTTTTAAGGATGGATTGAACAACACACCAAAATGGAATAGCACTGATTAATGATGAATTATAGAACAACACTTGAAAACCATATATACACACGACACACCTTAATAGTAATATGATCCAATTATCAATCTCAATTAGAAAGAGTACGACTGCATTTCAAAATAGAACATCATTGTTTATAGATCCAACAATCGCAAAGAAAATAATTCCTAAGATGAATTCCGTAATGTCAATGAATAACTGCACAGCACAGAGGCTCTGTAATTAAGCAGCAACAGTATTCTGTAAAGACTGATAGTATTATATCAACACTTAAAAGAACAGTGATACGTTGCAGAGTCAATACAATAGCTCTGTCTTTAGAAACCTTAATAAATTAAACATAACAAAGCATGTGATGTAAACTACCAAACACATTAGATTACCAAATAACATCGATTAAGCAAACCACGCATAAACCAAATGTAATAGTATAGGAGCAAGTGTCCTCCAGGGTCAAGCCCTTAGCCTCTAGGGGTACACCACTTGAAGTTATTCCAAACTCAGATATGAAATAGCAACCAAGTTTGCATTAATGCATAAAGAGGAATTACAATAATTCAGTTCTCAACGAGACTCGATGATCAAAGTTTCAATCTTAAGAGAAATTACATAAAACATAATAGACTCGAACCCCCCTCGAGCTAACGGTGATGCCCCTTTTATAATGGTGAAGGCAGAGATGTCTAGGTGCAAAAATAGTTAAAGCAGCGATCCCTCAGGATCAAGGATCCTGAGGGATTCGCCGAACCGTTAGTCCTCAGTTATCTCTTTTCTTTCTTACGCCGAGCCGATATCTCCACTTCCTTTCCAGGGTTGATTCTATTTGATTTGTTTTTCCTTGTTTGCATACGGTTCCCCGTCAAAGGGACAATGGTTAACCTGTCCTTGTCCTTTCCTTTGGAACAACAGTTTCTCGTTTTTCCTTCTTCCTGCATAAGGAAATGACAATTGTCAGTGTTTTCGTCTTGCACATTAATCTCACAGGTTTTATTACAATTCCTTATCATTTTCCTAGTTCATGATGCAAAAGCTTTGTAAGTTCTAATGAAAAGATGCTGAAATAATTACCAAAAACATACCTTCTTTAGTACTCCACAATTGGCAAAGGAAAAGTGGCAATAATTGGAATTTTATTTATGAAATAAAGGAAAATATGAGAAAATGAAGGGAAAGAGTCACAAATTTGCATGAGGAGGAAATTGAAGGAAAATGAAGAAAATAGAGGCCTCAATGATAAAAATGCTTATGAGGATCATTCCATGGACTTTTGATAGTTTTTGGGTGGATCTCTTTTCTATTCTCTCATTCTCTCATACTCTTGCACACTTAGAGCATTGTTGGAACATGCTTAGAGCACACTAGTTTTCATTGAATTTGGAGAAAGAAGTGTTGCAGGTGAAACCACCCTAGGGCTTTGGGTTGATAACCCCAACAGAGCAGAGGGAAACCCACAACAAGAAATTCTCATGCAATCAACCAAAATGCTTATTCTACTAAACTATGTAGGAGTGTCCTTACCCCGATGTCCTTCGTTTGGGTAGATCCCGCAAGGTGCAAAGCCTCAGCTTCTCCTGATGTTCTTTAAACCTGAAAATTATTCAAATGGAACATACACATCAGTAGAAACATAAAGCATGTTCATGATATTAACTTTAAATCATATAAATGAATGACTAATTATACATCAATATAAGATTCATAAATAGATTACAACATAATTTAATGCATAAACACATTTAATATCGGAAACATAACAACATTCTTTTTATTGAAGTTAGCTACAAGTAAAGTGGAGAAATACGACTTGAGTCCTTCTCTGGCTCCAAGCAGAACCATCCTCTAGATCCGTCCTTTCTCGGCCTTCAGCAATCTTCTTCCATCACCAATACAAGGATATCTCAAGCAAGATGGAAGATATCTATAACAAGGAAACAAGTGTAACCTGAAGCTTTGGGGAGTGTAGGAGGCACAAGGATTTGTCAAACTCGATCAGGGATAATCTCACTATAGTATCAATATCTCATATCTTCTCCCTTAAGGCCTTCCCATGGAGGTTTATTTATAATTCTCCAAGTTAGTTTTTTCAGTTGGAAAACAGTTGGGCCACAAGCGATAGGAGGTGAGTAATAGTTAAAACCTGTGAACTCCGCCCGAAATTAAGGAATTTTTTTTTAAAGTGTTTTAACATATGTATGCGGGTTGGATATATGCTGACCCATGTGTACGCGCTTTTGTCACGGGGAAAAGTAGCATATAGGGAATAAAACACTATTTTTTAGATTTTGGACCAAGTCTGGAAGGAAGGGTTTCCCTAGGCCATAATCAGAGCATCAGATCTAAAAATAGTGGTAAATGGTGCTATAACAAGAAGGAAAATGAAAGCGGGAAAGCATAAGGGAATAGCGGGATCAACAACTACAGTAGGATTTCCTTGCATGTACCAAGTTGCATATATGATTTCCTTGCTAGTTTTTGCATGTGTGGTATATGCACGTGGTTATTTGGTTATGATCTATCACTGTCATGGAGGATTGCCTGGATTAACAGTGGTTTTGTAGAGCCTTGCCATTTCTTGGATAGCCATGGTGTTGTTGGTTTTCCACTTGTTATTTCTTATTGGTGTTTAGGTTCCTTATGGTTGTGGGTTGAGTTACTAGTTCCTGGAGTCGTTGGTTGGAACAAACACTCTAGAGCCCTAAAACAACTTGGGTTGAGTTACTAGTCTTAGAGCCCTAGATAGCTTGGGACAAATGCTCTAGAGCCCTAGATAGCTTGGGTAGAGATTGATATGGTTGGTGTTAGTGATGTCCAACCATGAGGTGGAATCATTGGTTGAGGGTTGAGGTGGTTTTGACTCTAGAAGCTCTAGTTTGGTTTTGCTAGGGTTATTCCATGAGAGAGAAACTATTGTATGAGGTGGGCATACCCATGCTTAGAAATAGTAAAGCATGTTCACATGTCAAGTAAAAAAGTTGATCCAATATGCATATAAGTATAAAGGAACTGAAAATACATAATGGATCATCTGATCATAATCAAGAAAGTACATGTATGAATATCACATATAAAGAGCTGATCAATGATGCTAAAGTTTGAAGTTGATCACTGAAGTCAAGAAACTGATCCAAGTAGTACCAAGTGAACATGATGGAATAAATGGTACTACATTGCAACTTGGGTGCCGGCATATAAGATGTCGTTGTAAGGAACTATAACATATAATGTGGATGGTGTCAACTAGCGGAGACAGGAGAAACTCACAAGTGAACCAGGACATGCTAATGCAAACCCGAGGTCTTCACCGACTGCCGTATTACATTTCTACACAATAGGAATTAATGATCTGAAGTTGACCATGTGAGCAATCGTTTGATTACTGGTCATTGATGTATACTGTTAACAAACGCGAGACTAATCACCGATAATGATGATGAGAGTCAAGGTACCCAGTACAATCTAACAAGTGCGAATAAATGAGTTATAGTTGAACACTTGAAAGAATCTATCAATTAGGAGAAAATGATGTTTTCTCACTGTCGATAGTGAAGGAATATACCACTAATGACTGCAAACCCTAAGGTACTGCCAAATGGACTCTAGATATCTTTCCTAGAGCAATGAGCTAACGTCGATGGGAAAATATATGCTAGAAGGAAGGCATTAAGGAATCTGTTAGGCCCCTATACTACTAGTGTAACCCCTTATTATTATCAGTACAACCCCCTTATTAGATTGATGTACCCATGTAGTGCCCATACTGTTACTATTGTGCCCCATAGAAGCCCACTATTGTTATTATTGTGCCCTTACATTATTATTGTTATGTAGGCTCTGATTATATAATGACCCATTAGACTCATATATATAGAAAGGAGGTCTTTTCATTTGTATCATCCAAGAATTGTTCATTTATGTAATGTAAAGAAGGTTTCCCCCTTGAAGAGGCTGAATTCTAAGGTGTTGATCTATCTTTTCTATCTTTTCTTGAGCTGGTTTCATAACATTTGGTATAAGAGCTTTGGATTCTAGGGTTTCGCTACTCCAAACAGGTCATCGTGGCATTTTCACTATAACGTTTTTTCTGCAACGTTTCAGAAGTTGAAAAACAAACCCATTTGAGAAGACATTGTGCTAAATCTCAGGTCCAAACTTCAGAGCTTTTTGTACTATATTTCCGGAGATATGATCTGAAGAAGATGGTCTTTTTGCAGAATCCTGAATTACATTCCAAACAAGTGACCTGCGGAAAATCATCATAACTTTTTCTCTGAGCATTGGATTGAAATTTCATAAGAAGGTACAGAAAGAGGATAGACTGTTGTTTCTTCTATATACTTTTCAGAGGTAAAGGTCGAAACAGTGACTCGTGGCACGTCGTACAAGTTCGCTCTAATGAACTAGTCTATAATCAGGTCACTGTGGGAGATTTCGCATAACGCTTCCTTGGAGAATCCAATTTGGATTAGACTAGTAGCATTGGTAAGAGGACACAGAGGGCTACTATAGGTCGCAATTTCAGAACTTAAAGATTTGAAAGTATAGAGTTACAGTTGTTTCAAGATCGAGCTCCTAAAATCAAGAAAAAGCAAGATGAGGAAGTTTGATGGCAAGGATCCAATAAATTGGATACTTTAGATGGAGCAATATTTTGATCTACATGGTGTACCACTATTACAAAAGGTATGTATTGCATCTTCATATTTAGAACCAGATCAATTTTTATGGTATGAAGGGCTTTGTTCTAGTAAACGACTTGTTACTTGGTCAATTTTCATGGAGGAAATGATAGCACATTATGAGGATACAAAGAGCAACACCTTCTTTAGAGTAACACCACAACAATTGGAAAGAGTTAAAGGGCTTTGTGACATAGTGGAAAGTAAAATTATGGCAACAAGGAAGTCTACCCCTCACAGCTATAAAGATGGAAGTGTTGTTTCTCCTAGCCTTCCACAACCTATAAGGGTTACACCACAACAATTGGAAGAAAAAAGAGAAAAAGGGCTTGTTACAATTGTGATAGAAAATGCACTAAAGGTCATAAGTTGCGTTGAGAATAAATTATTTTACATAGAATATGAAGAGGAGGAAGAAGAGGATCAAGAAACATCAAAAGAAGAGGATATATGCCAGGACCCCACCCCAGAGAAAGAATAAATGAATCAGACCATATCTTGTAAAGAATTGGCAAGAATTACCACTCCTTAAGCTCTCAAGATAGAAGGACATATCAAGAAGAAAAAGGTGCAAGAAGTGAAAGATCGCATCGAGAAAGAAGAAATGAATCCAACCATATCTTGTAATTCATTGGTCGAAATTTCTACTCCTCAAACTATCAAGATAGAAGGACATATCCAGAAGAAAAATGTTCAAGAAGTGAAAGATCACATCGAGCATGAAGCAATGGATTTGACCATATCTTGTAAAGGATTGGAAGAAATTACCACTCCTCAAACTCTAGAGATAGAAGGAAATATCAAGAAGAAAAAGGTTCAAGTAGTGAAAGATCACATCGAGCATCAACAACAAGTTCTCCAACTTTTAAAGGATAACGCCACTTCAATGCAAAATCAAAGGAAACAACAGGTAGATCAACATCGTAGTGAGAAATGTTTTGATGTAGGTGATTGGGTATTTTTGCTGCTACATCTCAAGAAAGCTATTTATGAGAAGGGAATGTTGGCAATACTACATACACTTAAAAAATGGCGACCTTACCGAATGGGAAAACTCTTCAAGGATGAGGATGTGGAAGCATTGTTTTGTGCTATTTCTATTATCCAACAAAATTGGATAAACAAAGCAAGGGATGAATAGAAGAAGGACGAAGAAGTATGGCCACTTATTTAAAAGTTGCAAAAGATCCCAATTCAAACAATATTGCCAGAAATTGAAGAGGAAGGAAAAATCATATTGGAACCTAGAGTAGTCACAGAAACAAGAACGTGACAGCTACGAAATCGATCAATTTCAGAGTATCTCATCAAGTGGAAGAACTTACTCATTGAAGATTCCACATGGGAGGACAAGAATTTTATACAGAAACACCAAGAACTACTCAAGCGTTGAGGACAACACTTTTTGAAGGAGAGGGGCATGTTAGGCCCCTATATTACTAGTGTAACCCCTTATTGTTATTAGTACAACCCACATATTATATTGATATAACCATGTAGTGCCCATATTGTTACTATTGTGCCCATAGAAGCCCACAATTATTATTATTGTGCCCTTCCATTATTATTGTTATGTTGGCTCTGATTATGTTAGGACCCCTTAGACTCCTATATATAGAAAGGAGGTCTTTTTATTTGTATCATCGAAGAATTGTCTATTTATGTAATGTAAAGGAGGTTGCCCCCTCGAAGAGGCTGAATTCTAAAGCGTTGATCTATGTTTTCTATCTTTTCTTGAGCTATTTTCATAACACTGAGGGAGTGCCATGTTCAAGGGATATACTTTTGCCAAAAAAATACTTCCGAATAAATATATTTGGTCACTGTGTTGTCCAAAATTTCCCCATCTAATTAAGTTTAATGATTCCAGATGGGTAAACGCGGTGGAATTTTCATATATAGAGACTCTGAAAGGATATTAAAGAGAAAATACAAGGGAGTCCCTTCATCATGGTTGATAACCGAGTGTGACAAAGGTTTAATAGTATACCCAACATAGTTCCTTTTTTGTAATTTAGTCTATTGAGTTCGGATAAAGTGATAAACCTATGCTCAATAGACCTTTGCCTCATTTTTTTACGAGTAAGAGGGGATAGAGTAAAGTCGATATTATTCGTGAAATTTTAATGAGCCACATGAAGAAAAACTCAATAGATCTTCATAAAATTTTAACGAGTCAGACGAATAAAACTTGATGTGTCTTTTTCAGTTTAAAGAGTGAGGAGAAAGAAATAAAAGAGTTGCTCATTTCTTCTATGTATATTTTTTACGAGTCTAAAGAAGATAACATGAGGATTTTTTTAATTTAAGAGTGAGAAAAGGTCCCAGAAAAGATAGTGCTTGTATTGTCTTCATAGGAGTTTTATGAGCCCGAAGAAAGTAACTCAGGGATTTTTCATTTCAAGAGTGAGAAAAGTTCCCAAAAAATAAAGTACTCATCCAGAATGAAACGTGGTCAATTATGCATATCACACTAAAATTTCATCAGAGCATAAGTAAAATCTGAGAATATATCAAAATGGGGCATGTTTAAAATGTAGGAAGGAGAAAATTCAATTTCGATGAAAAGCTAGACAAACTCATATCTCCAGAATGGCTATAAGAAGGGTAGGAGGCCTTCATTTTCATTGTTTCGAGTTCTGTGAGAGTGTTTTGGAGAGAAAAAGGAGTAGATATTTCCTGAGTGATTGAAAGCAATTCAAACTACCATTCGACGTGTTGTTAGTTCCAAGTAGATTTCCTAATCCTTATCTTGCATTTTAATACAATTTTCCATCAAATTTGGGGATGGTTTTATGTTTTTGGGCAAACCCTAAGTGGCTTGGATTGCTAACGCGGTTGTCCAGGCCTAGGGGAGCATTAAACACACTTCTCGTGAAAGGGATAGGTGTTAACACACCCAATGGGCTCTAAAGGACCACGTTATCCCGGCAAGCGTGAGGCAACATTATATTTCTTGCATTCCCAAGGTTTCTAGCCAACAAAAGATTGATTTAGGGTGTTTCTGTGCAGGATTTAAGCTAGAAAAATGAGTCTATGGATGGAAATAGCTCATGAGGACGAGGTAGTAGAAATGCTAAATGATTGAGCTACCTTAACAACATTTTCAGGATGCAGGTTGTTAAAATATGCCAAGCTGACTTAATGAAGGGTTAGGAGGAACTCCTTATCTGGATTATCGAATCGTGGGATGAACATCAAGGTGTGTTCAGGATTGGGGATCATGAGCTCTTGATCAAAATAAATGATATTTGCTTATTCATTGGTTTATCATGCAAAGGTGCATGAGTAATTGTGATAGGAGGGAGAGTGGCTCCTGGAACCACCGTGGAATTGGTATGGATACACTGTAGATTGGGCAGTGGGCTAGTGAGCAACTGGGTTCCCATTCAATGGATCAAAACTATGCCGATGAGGATCATTATATGGATGATCATACACTTGGTAGGGTCCAAGAGCTACCATGTAACTTCAAAGGCTCAGTTTCTACAAGAAATAGACTACTTATAGCGATAGGTATTCAACTGGTGTGAGGGAGTCCTCTGCCAGGTGAAAGAAAAGTTGAAAACTTGTAAGACTCAACTCCAAAAAGAGTTTGGGTATGGTACTCTGATCATTTCCTTTATCCTTGAGAGATTTATCAGGATGAGACCATGCATGAGTCTAGACATAGCTGGTCCCAGGGAGCCAAGACAGGAGCAATGGGATTCCCTAACACTGCGTACTATAGGGGGACCGATTAGACACTTCTTCGAGGATGAATTCTTCGAGTGGCTCAGTGGCTAGATCCTCGTGATTGATGATTATTCCTATGCAAGAATGGATTACACAGGGGATCTATAACTGATATTACCACCTGACACTTAGTGGGAGCCACAAGGTAAGAGAATTGATCAATGTACCACAAAGTATTTTTAAAATTTTGAAGTTTATATAATGTTTTTTTATTATGGGTGAAAAAGTATTGACATTAAGCATTTTTTTGACACAGATGTGGAATTGGTATGTCCTATAGGCATGCCCTGCCATGATACGCATGGTGATCAACTGCTTGGGGCTGGAGCAGTAGTACGTGTAGTAGCCATCGAAGAGGGAGATAACACACATAGTCTCCATGAGGTTGCTAGGAACCTCAAAGGGTTGAGCATGGGTGTGCCTCCTCCTCCCATTAGTGAGATACCAATTCATATGCAGTGACACACAGTAGGTGTGCCACCTCTTCCCATGAGCGAGATACCAGCACATATGCAGCGACACACAGTGGGTGTGCCAGAGAAGCTTTTGGTTCCTCTTAGGATGTTTGCTAGAGCTATTATGAGTTATCACGAGTAAAAAACTTAGTAGTAGTAGGGTATAGCCAACGAGTGGTATAATGAGGCTTAGTAGAACTATTTTGTACTTAAAACACCCAAGTTTTGGTAATTTTTGATGACTTGATATATATATATATTGGTGATTCATGGTGTAAATGTTTGTTGTGAATTTTTGTAGATATTTAACTATGCAAAATTTTACATTCATATATGTAACTATAATGAATAAGACAGGTTCCAGTCTAATACATAATTTTCCTATGAGTTAGCTAATTTATTAAATTCTCGAGTAATGTGCTCATATGTAATAAACTGAAATTGACGTTCTAAGAGTTGTGCCCTTAAATAGTAATGTAATAAGATTGGATTGCAAATGTGATAGTGATTAGTCAATCGCATAATGACCAATTGAGAGTCTAACCTGACCAACAGATTGGAGATGTCCTGAGATGAGGCTTTTGTAAGAAGTTCGATACAAACATATACTCAGCAACATTGTTGGTGGCAGTACCAAGAAAAACCCCCCCGGAACTAAGTAGTTCTAACTCAGGTGTGTAAAGGACACAAGAAGCTCATGAAATGTGCCATGTGTGACAACTGACACCATCTGCATATCCTATGTATGGTAAAGGTGATGAAGAAATATATGCAATGAGAGATGTCTATGAGAAAAATACACATAAAAAGCCAAAGATATCCAGACACACCAAAAGAAGCAAAACTTATAAATACACAAAATTACAAAGCAACTTCTTATTGTAACACTAAGCATAATACTTATTTAGATAGAGCCCATTTCGGGGCTTCATGAGTGGAATTCCATCAAAGTCCTGAAGTTCATAGGCACATTTTGAAAGGACCTTAGTAACAACATATGGATTGACCCATAATGGTGGAAGTGTACCTGCCCCTAGGAGATCATGTTTTTTTATCATAAAGTAAAATGAGGTCACCTACTTGGTAAGAACAAGGCTTGAAATTTTTGTAATATTGGGCTTTGGCTCGACGCTTATGGGCTTTGGCTTGACGCTTATGGGCTTTGAGAGCCAGGGTGACCTGTTGATGAGTCTCATCCATCTGATTGAGTGATGAAAAGTTCTCTTCTTTAACTGTGGTGATGGGCAAGCATTCAATAGCTAATTTTAGGGAAGGAGCCTGAAACTCGATAGGAAGAGCTACTTCCAGGCCATAATAAAGTTGAAATGGTGTAAATCCTGTAGCATTTTTTACTAATGTTTGGTATGCCCAATCAGTAGGATATAACATGTGGTGCTAGTGGGTTTTATGATTGCCTACTAACCTAGATATCATTGTCTTAGGATGCCATTAACGTCTTCCACTTGGACATTAGCCTATGGATGGTAGCAGGAACAATGTTCTTGCCTAAAACCTAGCATGTTAACTCATACATAATATGGTTCTAAAAGTGGGAATCGTGTTCTGTAACGATCTCCTGAGGCATGCTGAAATGACAGATTACCTGATTGAACATGAATAATGTTGTAGTTTCTCCATCAGCCTGAAAAGTGGGAATGGCGTTCGCCCATTTTGTAAAGTAGTCCACCTAGATAAAAAAGAAGTTGTGCCCATCATAGGAAGTGGGTTTGCATGTGATGAATTCAATGCCCCATTTAGAAAAGGGTCCAACGGAGATGACTTGGTGCAGGGGGCCGAGGGTGAGCACATTTTCTTGGGAAATATTTGGCAAGGATGACAATGCTAGACTGCAGTAATACAATATTTAAATAAGGTTGGCTAGTAGTATTCGACATGCAAAATTTTATGGGTAGTAGCCATGCAAAAAACATGACCTCCACATGCCCCAGCATGGCAGTCATTTAAAATGTGTACCACCTCGGCATGAATGACTGTTGTAGTGACTACAACAACCCTTTAAAAGTTTTCCTTAGCTTCATTTTGGAGCCTCCCTACCAACCATCCTAGTAGCATGTCTTGCACTATCAAGTACATAGGCTTCATTGGTTTCTCAGTAGCTTGCTAGCCTGTGCATGTTAGTTTGCTTCACCCCCCTGACGGGTTGCCACTTTGGACTTAAGCCAGTTGCTGGTTGAGAAGTTCCCTCAAAAAATTGATCAATTCTAGAGGGGAACTAGCCTTCCCTCCACAAATTGCGTAAATATGCTAGGCAGCCTGCTGGGCCCAAAAAATTGTACAATGCAGTTAGACTGGCTTCCTCAGGAAAATTGTGCAATCTAGCCAAGCATTGTAGCTCAGCCTAGAAATTGCACAATTCTGGGTAGCTGTCACCTGCTCCTCTTAGAATTTGTGCAATCCCTCTGGTACAACCATCCCATCTCCTCCCAAATATTGCACAAATCCATCTCTCAGTCAAGCAAGTTGTTGCATGTGCTTTCAGGTTGACTAGTTCCACTTAGGACCAAGAAAAATTGATTTGCATGCATGGGCTTATTTTTCCCAAAATAAAAGAAAAAGCAACATGCAAAAAGCATCCTTAGATTTTCGAGATCTATTTTTAGCAGCTAGAGGTTACATGCAAAGATCATTTTAGAAACTTTCCTCCAAGTTTCGCCTTTTCCTAGATTTGTGGCATGCACATCATTAGCCTCAAAATTACTTATTTGATGCTTCATAGCTCGTTATTCACATCGATCTTGGAGCTCTGACATCCGAAAAAACATCCAGGAGTCTTCATCACATCTAACTCAGCTATTTCTGGGTATGTCTACTTTACTCGTCTTTTGAAACATTTCTATAGCTTTTGTGTTTTGACTTGTGTGAGTGTTGTCTACTTGGTTTCTATGAATGCATGCTTTCATTTGCATGAATTTTAGCCCGTACAAGCACTGTTTCAGTTTTCGTTCGCATCTCATTGTTGTTGCATGCATGACAATGTTTTGCATGGACGGTCGTTGATTCAACAAGTCGTTTCAAACACATGCATGTTTCTCCATTTTCTGAATCTTTTATTCATTGTTTGCAAGCATGATCATTCACTCCTTCTTACACTCAGTTTCTCCATTCATATGCTTTCAATCACCCGTCAGTGGGTCTAGGCAACCTTGGCCCCGACTCTGCCTTGCCTGGACAACATTGTGCAATTATTAGAGGGAAGGTTGTACCTTCCTCCTAGAAAATGCACAAATATGGCCAGACAGTCTCCTCTAGACTTGCTTTCCACAATTTTGAGAGTCATTGTGCACTGTCCCAAAAAATTGTGCAATGCAGTCCCTGGGCCTACGTAACTTGCCAACTGGAATTGCGCTTTGCGCAATCTCAGCACCCAGCATGCTAGTCTGGATTGTGCATTTCTCAATTCCAACAGTCAACCAACCTCTTGATAGTTTGGAATTCTTTTTGCGCAGTTGCGACAGTCAGTCTCCTGGACTACCAATGAAAATTATGCAATCCTTGCCAACAATCTCCTGGTATGTTTCATGCCAGTCCTCATGTTTTCTTTGGTTTTAATTGATAGATTTCTTTCCATTAATGTTACCATGTCTTAGCCCACGGGGTTTTGGATTGACGGTGAATGGGTGCGCTGTTAAAGCACTCCTTGCGATAGGTTACCGGTTCAAATCCCCCGTGGGTACTTAGGTTAGTCTTAACTTAGAAAAAAAAAAAAAATGTTACCATGTCTTCGGATATAGCAGGTGTTCATCTGTCTCTGAAAAATTCAAGATCAATGGCCTCCAAGAGAGAGGGTCAAATGACGCAGATGAAAGTACAACTGGAGAAGCAATTGAGTGAGTGTCTATGAGTTTTTCGATTTACGAAGACAACAAGCTCATCATAGACAAAGCCATCAAGTTGAAATGGTAAGAGATAAATGATACATTCTCAGGCACATTTGGGGAAGATCTTGAAGAGTGCAAAGTCTATGTGAACATTCACAAGTTTGGCTTGTATCGGATTGCATGCAGGTTGCTCGCGTTACCATGCGCGAACATGATAAGTTGGATCATCTTGCGCATTGATCCTAAGATGATGGTATTGAGCAGTGTTAGCAAGACAAATATCGCTACCTTTAAGGCACAAGATTATTAGTAGATGAACCACTTGCGAAATCCAATGATCACCATGGAGACACCCTTCCGCATACCCAAACAAAATGCCAACTCCAGGAATATCTTGAATAACTGGGTAAAAGAGCCATCCAAATTCATAATGACAGCCAACCAGATTTACAAGGTGAAGATATTACGGAAGGCATATCCATACTTAGTCATCTTTTCATGACACTTGTACAACCAAGAGATCACAGAGACCTTCCTACAGAGTTGGGTGATCACATTGGGCCAACTGGCCAGTGAGGGAAATGCATGCAACTAGACTAACATGTTGGCTCACAAGCTGAAGGAAAAGGTAATAGGAGCTTGACAACCACCCAAAGGCCACCAAGCAGAAATCTACATGTTCACTTACATCTTCGATTATATTTATGCCTGTCAATAGTTCCCGAGCTTGAAGTGGGCATGGACATTAGCAAAAACTCTGTGAACACTTATTGCAGATTGTTTTCTGAATGCATCTTCTAAGGAGTTTTCACATAATTTTCAGACCATTTTTTCACCCCGGTGTACAAGATGATATTTGAGAACGATCCACCTTGCATGTTGAGGGAAGCAATGGAGGCACTGATTAACATAGCAGATTGGTATGCCTCCCCTTTTGGCACCTTCATATGGATGTACAGTGTGGAGAAGCCTCCGCATGTTTTGGTGAAGTTTTCCATGGAAAAGCCGGTCATGCAAGAAGTGTCATACTACATATCAGAAGGACTATTAGCTAGACTACACCAGAAGAAGAAGACACCTTGGTCCACTCTTCCATTGCAGATCAAGTTGTATGAGATAAAGAATCTTAAGAATGCAGATGTCGAGATAGAAGAGTTCAAGAGATTTACTTTTCGCACCAGAAGCTTCAATCTGTATGACCCACATTGCTTTGTGAAGGATCACTGTGCGAGAGTGAAATTTTTGTGGATGCATGGGGCATGTCATTGGGATGAGGAGGATCCATAGAGATATTTTCATAGAATCTCCAGGCCCAATGAACCGGTCAGCATCATTGTGGAATGGTCAGTGAAAAAGCACAAAGTAACATTAAGGAGAGAAACAGTAGTAGAGGTGAACATACCAGCCCATGACAAAGGAAAGAGGAAGATTGTTGACAACACATAGGCACAACAAAGTTGTAAGTTCATAGAAGATCCACTTGTGTTGAAAGTAGCTTTGGAAATAGAGGCAAAGAGGCAACAACGCGACAAGAGAACTGTGCAAATACAAAGAGAAAAACAGAGGATGGAAGAAACAGTGAAGGAGTTGCAAGGGTTGAAGGAGCAACTCCGGAAGGAAAAGGAATTGGGAAGAAAGGATAAGGAAGCACAATACGGACATTTAAAATGGGGAGCTCAACTTGTGTTGAGCCTCAAACCTACACTTCTTTATACATCCTCTCAGCCTCCTTTTCCTATTCATTTCCTTCTTTTTCCACTCATTCCCTCCATCAAATTGCTCAAATCATTGTATTTTAGGAATTTTTACATGGTTTGCTAATTATGCTAATGACTGTGTTGTTGGTTTAGAATTTTGGTTCAAAGTGCTGTGTTTCCGCAGCTGATCCCGGTTTCTGCAGCCAACCCCGGATTCTGCAGTTGTTTTATTAAACGATATGTTCCAGGTGTCCTCCGGGAAGAAGAGCCACATGGGCAAGTTCGTGGGACCAAGGACATGGTGTGTGTCCTTCCAGCTCACCCAAACCAGTCATCAAAACCTGTGGTCAACGAGGAGGAAACTACGGTCAACAGAAGTCATTGGCGGTGGCACGGCTCTGCGTGTTCTGTTTTAGAGCACGTGAAGAACAGGTGGTATCTTCCTCAACCACGAAGATAGTGGTAAACATGAATCCAATAGCAGATTGAATGCCCACAATGACCGTTGACTAAATCCAAGGACGCAGCAAGACTACGTGTTTTTACACAGCTGCTTGAATAGCTTAGTTTTCGTTAAGTTAGTTTGATTTCCTCTGTTATAAATAAAGCATCTTTGAACACTGGATAGTTAGCTGCTGATATGTAATTTTGAACTCCCCACTGTACTTTCTATTTTGATGCATAATATATGAGAAAACTGTTTTCCATTTGAGCGTGTAATTGATCATTGAGCCAGCTGGAGTAGGCAGAGGGCCCCTGTTTACTGAAGGCCTGTATAGTACTCTTTAATTTCCTGCATTTCTTTTTCTCATTTTATGTATAATAGTTGTACAAAATGCCTTTGATTGCTGTGTTTTGATCATGTACAATAGATGTATATAGATTTTGAATTCTGCTTATTTATATTCCTGTACTTTTCCATGACTGATCAGTGCGTTATGCAGGTTTCTTAGGCGTGCTCGGGACAGTTTCTTTCTTTTCATTTTTCACAACTAGTGACACTTGTGATCATCTTGTCTATGTTGCTGACCTTCCTTGTTTTGCAGCCTTTATTTCCTTACTATCATTTCCTTAATTTGCATAGTTGCTTTTTGCTTTTAGACATCAAGTTGTTTACCTATTGATGGTTTCTTCTCCATAATTTAATATCTTCATTGAGGACCAAAATATCACTTAGCACAGCTTGGTTTAATTGCTCAAGAACTCACAATTGCTTGGCTTATTTTTAACTGTTTCTCACATGATATATTCAGTTAAAAGACAAGAGGTTAAGAAGAAGTTAAAGTATTTGTGACTAGTCTTTCTTTTATGTAGATTTACTTCAGTTTCACATTGCTTAGTTTTTATTTTTAGTAGCTAGATTTGACATAGATTTCATCTTCATTTTCTTGCAGCAGCAGAGATACTGGGCCAATGTCATTAGTCTTTTATTTGATGCCTTTATTTTCCTTTAAGAGTTGATTTCATTTCAGTTGTTGTTCAAACTTTCTTGTAGAATACTTTTAAGTTATAAGAAATCATTTAAAGCTCATCACAATCTCACACACTTCACTTGCTTTATTTCATTTCCATCACATCACAGTAGGAGAGATATACTTAAAAACAAACTTAAAAAGTTAAAAACGACAAAAGCTTAAGAAACAGTTGCCTAAGTACATACAGTACACCTCACTTCATCAGCTTACGAGCCCCGAGTTGACATTTAAAAGTTGCAATTTAGACATCACTAAATTGACCAAACAACATACACCCACAGAAATCTTTGTATTCATTAAAACAAAATTTCTGATACAAGATTCATCCTCTTACAGAGGGATTACACAATTGTTGTTACCCAAAGGTCTTCCTCACATAGGGGGACACGAGCACTGCTTCAGATGCAGTTCCACAAACAACAAAAGAGTCTTCCTCACACAGAGGGATTCACCAGCACTGTGTTTACAAAATTATCTTCCTCACACACAGAGATTCTCCAAGAGATTATGCTGAAGAGCATCTTCCTCTAAACCAGAGGGATTCACCAGTCTATGCTGAAAAGCATCTTCCTCTTGATAGAGGGATTCACCATGAGACTGTGCTGAGAAGCACCTACTTCCTCTTTAACAGAGGGATTCACCAAGACACTGTGCTGAAAAGAACCTTCCTCTTTAATAGAGGGATTCACCAAGAACATTCACCAAAAATTACTCTGCCTCTTTTACAAATAATTTTACACTTCTGTGTAAAATCCTCATTCACATTTACTATTGTAAAAGGGCTTTTACATTTACAACTGTAAAAAAAAAATCTTACATATGCTATAAAAATTTCTTACATTTCATTTCAATCTCAAAAATAAAACTCACTCAGTCATTCTTCATTCGCTCTTGCTTCCCTTCGTTTGAGCAACCAACAACCATTACATTTCAAACCCCCTTTTTATGTTTCGCACTGTTGTGCCTTATATCCCTTGCATCACACAATAGTCAACACATAACAAAAAAAATTGCATATACATATGCGTTCACCTTTTTTTTATTACAAATCTTTGACCTTGCACTGCTGTGCAAACCTCTGGTTTTCCTCACTGCTGCGAACACTTCTTCTCATCTCATCCTTGCTCTGGTTTCTCAACCCTCGCTCCAGTTTTATTTTCCTCGCACTGTTGTGCTCCCTTGTTTTTCTTCACTGCTGCAAGCCCTCTTTCATTCACGCTCTGTTGTGCTACCATTCATTTCATTTCTATGCATTTCAATGCATATGCTCCACAAAAATCTTTTTTTCACTGCTGTGCGTTTCTAGTTTTTTTTATTTGCTGCCGCGAACCCTTTTTTTGATTTCATCCCCTGCTCTAGTTTCTTTTCTTTTCACTCTGGTTTCATTTTATTACCACGCAACTCATATATCAAAAACATTTAAAAATAGGGCGTTGACTTGCCCATACCATTCTTTAATTCGCGCCCATCCGTGCAAACAAAGATTAAAACACTTACCAACATTTTCTTACAATTTATGAAACACCATTAATTACATTAATTCCTTCACGTGCGCGGTCAGGCAATAAGGTTCAGGCAGGTTGACAAAGATCTATGTCCGTTGACTTGATCGGACGCATTTCGCATCCTTAAGTCACACAACTCAAACGATTTTTAATGTCCGGGGAATGGGCAGTTTTGTGTTCCTACTGAGGACGCGTGGCTGGAGCGGATTGTGTCGGAGGCCTCCAGGGAAAAACAACCTTTGGCAAAAGGTGGTGCGAAATGGCTTAGCAGTTTTCTTAAGTAGTTTTCCGGTCACCATTTAATGGTCGTTTTTGCTATGGCGGATTCCGGCGAATAACTCGTTGTCGTCGCTGTCCCTTCACGGCATCCGCCAACACTGTACGCAGTTGGAATTAATATTCCAACACTCCCCTTTAATTTCAACTGCTGGGCATTCAGACATACCCAAACACTTCCTCAAGAATTCATAACTTTTCTGCCTATTCGCATCAGCTTTCCTTTCATCGCTTTCACTGCTTTGCTCAGGTACTCCAATCATGTAATATCCTCTTTCTCTCTGCCTCAGGCAAGATTTCTAATCTTTGCATCTCCAAGTTATCCTGTAACCTTTTCTTCTCTGCATTTATGGCAGATTTAATTCCTTATCTCTCCCCGATAAGAAGATCTTCATCAAAGAATATAGTCCAGCAATAATGATAAAAATTACAGGCTCCCCTTAACTGTATGCATTGTCTTCTTTCAGCAAAGTTTTCTCAAAAGAAGCTTAGTTCGACTGGAGAGCTCAAGGGACTTTCAGACTGTATTTCCTTCCTTCTCCATACTTGTGTAACTTTCTTCTTTTGCATGGGTCTAGCTTGTGTAAGAGCCCATGTTAAGTTACAATCACGTGCCATATGCCCAAAGTTATGACACTTGAAACATTCTACATGGTTCATGAATAAGATTTCATGATTTCTTCCTGTAAAATTGTTTCTTGGAGGTTGTCGAAGACCATAACATCTATCTCTATGAAATGATCTACAGTCTTTTGCCATATGACCAAAGTTTGAACAAGAATAACAATAACCCAAAAATGAACTTTGGTACCTGGTAGATAGTGGTTTCCTTGATGTACTTCTAAAGCCTTTCTGCCTTGAGACCCTTTCATGATAACCATTGCCTCTTGCCTTTTTGACATCATCTACATTTCATTCTAGAGCTGGTTTTCTAATTGGAGTAGGATTTCTTCTATTGTAGCCTTGATTTTTCTCCTTGCCTTTGCTGGAACTAGGAGCATCACAATTTCTTTCTGGCTTCTTCACATTCATTTTGTTTAAAGAATTTTCATTCTTGTTTGAGGGTTCGCCTGCATACCCGAGTCCTGATTTATCAAATGGACATCTATGATAGCTGAGCATATCATCCAAGGCTTGAGAGCTCTTCATGATTTTATTCATCCCTTCAACCTTTTTCCTGAGGAGGACAATCTCTTCTTCCAATCTTTCACATTCATTATTCTTCTTTGCAAGTTGTTCCTCAGTTTCTTCCTTGCTACGAGTAGCTTCAGCTGCTACTATTTTAAGGGAGATGATATCTGACTTCATTTTGGAGATTTCTTCATTCTTTGCTTGACTGCTCTTCATTTTCTTCTCAGCTTCTTGTGCCTGCTTCTTGGCTTCTTGTAGCTCAGACTTAAGGGAGGATACCTCTACCTTGTACTGTCCAATCTCTTCTACAAGTTTGTTCACTCTCTTGTGCCTTTGTTCAAGTTGACTTGACAAGGTATCTTCTTGCTTCTTTGCTTTATTCAACTGATTTGTCATGAATATGACTTCTTCATGATGCTTCCTT
>APFE030683580.1:0-23150 GCA_000404065.3 Pinus taeda | reverse complement strand
AATAATTTTAAGTATTTTAAAGTTTGTATATTAAAAATTAGTAAGTTTTGTTGAGGGTTTTACATTTAAGATAAATTTTCATCCCTAAAATTTTTCAATTTCTAAGCTAACAATCACAAATAAATGTCTCAAGAGAATTTAAACTCAACCACCCTAAAATAATTCATATAAATACACATGTAAGTACATGAATTATGGCATTTAAATTTATCTTTTAAGAGGTCCCTTAAAATCTAGATGACTATTTATATTTAGTTGAGACTTTTCATATTCTTCTAAAGTGAATAGTAATTCATAATACCAATTATCATAACTCTAATAGATTTAAGTTTAACATAAATTATTATGATGCAAAATTAATAAAAAATATTAGGGTAGTAACTATATGCCTTCATAGTAACATGAGCACACAAACTGCACTTAAATGAATTATTTATTTATTTTTTTCTTTAAGAGCTTCATTTCTATTTTATTTTGAAACATAAAATACATAATTAGAATAAAACTATAGAGGCTACATGGTTAATTTACCTCCTTGAGAAAACCAGACCAATGAGTGTTGAGAGATGAGTTCAAAACACCCCCTTAATTAAAAAGCTTAGAAAAATAGTAATCTTACTTGTTAGTTGGGAAACTAGGACATACAGAGCATTTAAGACATAGAGTAACAAATCAAGTTCAACAAAGAAACTAGATGAATCTGCCTTGTAGGAAAAAGTGACTAAGACTTTGCCTTGTAGGACACTAGGTTTGTCTTAAGATAAGATATGATAATATAGTCTAGACATATAATAAATCTAGAACTTATAAAAATGGAAATAAAACTCATAGTTGAAAAAGATGGAGTTAACGGTGAGCACATATATAACACCCCTTTTTAAAACCCATGTTTTGTGATATGCAATTAAGATAGATAATGCTAGAATGGTCAGTATGGGTATTTTAACAAAATTCATTTGATGTATATATTATTTTTTATTAAATATATTGCTAAAACTAAAGAAGAGACCACCTAGCATGACTCTCCATGCTTGAGGGATCAATTGTAAGGGGGATCTGGGAAGTTTCCTACCTTACCTGAATTCAATGTACTAAAATTCTAGTTTGATATTTTAACCACCCAACTACTAGCAATTGTGGGAAGGAATTATGGAAGTCTTTCTGAGCTACTAGACTTCTAAGGGACCACGTAGCTCGAGGAGGAACCCCAAATTCTCATGTTGGGAGCATGTGTGGGGTAGAGTAGGGCAGAGGATAGTGGTGAGTAGTGTAAGCGAAATGTGTGCAAGAGAGAGAGAGAGGGAGAGAGTGTGTCAATGAACCATTAGAACTTTCAAATAAAAATCAAAAACACATGTCGGTTGAAAATGTGACTTTTCTTGGGGTGACAAAGAATCATCTATATGTGAAATTATGGACTACCGGATTAGTGATGGAATTCAATGATGGATTTATCAACCTAAGCTAGAATTCCAAATGAAAATGTTAAGAAATATTGTTGAATATATGCACAAAAAACACTAAAAATGGCTCCCTTATGCTCTGTAGACCCAAAGTGGTCACATGATGAGAGATAACAAGGCCTGGCTCTGTGGTTGAAAGACAACATAGGAATCTTTGTGTATGAAGGAGAGTATCCTTCATGTCCTTTAACCTAATTTCCATCTATAGAACTCTGAGAGAAGCTTCCTCCTAAGCCATCAAATCTAGCTCAATGGTGGCTAGTGGAAAGACATTTGTAGTCTAGTTGTGCCTACAGTTGTGTAGAGAGTGGCTCTAGCTTCTTTAGTTTCCAACATACTACTTTTGTTCAAATAAGTGTATAAACTTTTGTCTATTAATGAAATGATATTGTTATTTAGTGTTTTATAACTAGCGTTGACTTGGAATTTGATCTTAGGTGAATAGTTGAATGTTGAATTTGGAAGGAAATTGAATATAAATATGTAATTTATTCTTAAAACAAGAGAAATCCTATAAATATCAATGTATCTTATTGAAGATTCGATTAGAAAATTCTTCATAAAACAAGCGAATAAATAATTAAAAAAATAATCAAGGAAATCATGAAGCCTATAAATCTATTATAAAATTAATGTATAGTATGTAGTTGTTGGTACAACCATGGAACATAATACATGTTTAAGTTGGAAAACTTAAGGATTTTTTTGTTGTCACAAAGTGTAAGAGCCTTTTTTTGGATTCTTCAACCTCAAAATTATCATGTATGTAGGCACTAGATGTAACATGATGCTTAAATGTCTCTAGAATTCTTGGTGGTGTAATTTGTATTCTCGTTCACCTAGATATGAGTAAAGTTACATATATGAATATAAAATGTAAAATAAAGTATTAGCCTTAATTTCTCATCAATTATCTAATTGGAAGGGTTGATCAAATTTGACGTATTTCACATAGAAATATTTTAACTGGTATTTGTTGAGACATTCTCCCTCATTTGATAGAAATTTTATTCTTTCTCCTATATTTTTGGTGGGCAAGAGTTATCCATTGCATGTTTAGATATAAATTTATTGTTTTATCATGTAAGAGTTTCTGTGGAATTTATGCTTATGAGATAAGCTCTTACTTTATCCTTTCATAGCAATAAGAATTACTTACTTCATTAACATAAATATATTCATATTATTGTTTTAACACTATGATAATTCTTCTCCGCCTAAGAAATTATACTAAGCATGTCTTTGTAGAATGATCCATGTAAAAGTAAGTCTTTGTTGGATGATCCATGAGGGAGTACATCTTTGTGGGAAAGTTCTTCAAAACCTACACCCTCAACTTGCATAGTTAGAAAATAGACTAAGTATGGACTATGTAATTTGCACAATGAAAAAAAATGTTGGTGCAAATTGGTTAGCACTGGAAAATTGTCTAAGTTTAGGTAATGGAAGTGAAAAGTGTTGTGAAAAAGATATTTGCACCAATATAAGGTGAATATTAAAATATTATATAAGTTGGAAGTGGGAATGAAAGAAATATTAAAATAATATTTGTTCGGGAAAGGTGGTCCAAACATATTGTTTTGGACATAAATAGTAAACTCTAGCTATTATACTTTTTGAAGTTTTGGGATGGAATCCCACAAAATGTTTTTGATTAAATCATGATATTTTGTTATTTAAAATGAGTTTTTGACTACATATATAGATTCAACATCTTGAAAAACTCTTGGAACACTCATATTGTGGAGAGTTTATAGCTCAAACTTGTGATTCAAACCAATCCTTGTAGGATCCTAAGAAAAATCCACTGGAAAACTCCAAAACATACCATAGGTAGACAATGACAAATAATCAAGTTCACTATGAAAAAAGCCAAAAAGTTGATAATAAATTATCATTTATTTACTTTGAAATTTGTGTTAATTATTTTAAGTGGACATGAAGGGCTCACTTGCACCTTCCACATGTCGTGAACAATGCGTGAAGGAGACGTCGACATCATCCCAAAAAGCACACTACGTGGCAAAAGCAGAACCCGACAAAATGGTTGACCTCGAAAGCATATTCTCTAATGTGAATCTTATGCACTACAACTTGACACGCATCTATTCAATTGGACGACCCCTCACATGTGTCAATCAAATTGATAGTTGTACAGATTTTCCAACTAAAAGTGTTGCATACGGAACATGATAGTTAGAAAAAATTAATGGGAAATACACACCTTTTACATTAAGCAGGGTAAGGTTGGAAACCTCATCCATAACTCTAATTTGTATTATTAACTATTATTCACCTCAGAAAATGAAAAATTATAATTGAATAGTAACAATATTTGAGGAATAATTAGAATAGGTATTTTGAAATTAATTACGGTTCTAAAATGTGTAAAGAGTGTTAAATTGTGATCGTTTCAAAGATACATGTACATTTGAATTTAACATTTTAATATTATTAGTTTTTCAAGAGAGAATATAACATTATTTAATAAAAAAAATGAAAACTACAATCTCAAGTTATTAATTCATTAACTTTGCATGTCAATATGAAAATAGCACAATCAAATTGAGAATAGAGGGCAATTTCTTCAAATAAATAAAAGCTTAACTTAATTACTTAAATAGAAAGCTAAGTTACCCAATAAAATTGTTCACTATTTCATTTTGAAATATATTTTTACTTATTTATTCATTATGAATTTAATTGAATGATTTTAATTTATATAAAAAAATTACCATCTTTCATTAATTATGAAATTATCCATAATAATAATATAATATTGAATTTATTTATAAAACAAAAGAATTAACCTATATTCATTTTAATCGCACATTCATTAAGTTTCTAAGAAATATATTTCAATTTCAATATTATTTAAACTTCTATGAAATATATTTCAACTTCAATAGTATTTAAAGTGAGTTTTAACCTATTATTTTTATATGTCAAAGTGCTATTAATTTGACATTTTTTACTATGCAGGAAATCTCACATGAATAATTCAACATGACGGGGGAATTCTTCTACAATCCCTCTAAATTGCAAGTGCCTTTGAGCTAAATCAAAACTCTTTATGGCAATTTGCATTCAATTGAAAGGATTTTTTAGCACTAACTTTTGTAATTCAGACAAATTTACAAGACAAACAAATTACCAAGCACAAGAAACAACATACAATATTTTATGTCAAATGGTGGCATGCATGCTGGAAAAAAAATAAAACATAAAATAAAATAAAAATTAAACCCCCTCCCCAAAAACACTCAAAAAATAAAAAACTAGCATAGAATGGCAGGAGGCATGCGTGTACTTTGGCTTAAACTTGGTATATATAGGTCAAAATGTTCTCTTAGCTACAAGGTCAATACATCATTTAAGATGATTAGCTGACTCAAAAGATAAAATTTAAAATTCCTACTTGCAAACATGTAACTGCCCCCTCCATATACAAGCTTCAATCACATTGATTTTCTGTTGACAATCAATATGTTCAAAACATATTATTAAGAAATTTCCCAATGGAAAGTCATGCTCAAAAAAAATTATTAAGAAATTTCTCAGTGGCAAGTCTAATGTTAACCACTAGAAATAATAAATATCAATTCCCATTCAAACCTTTGTCAATTTTTCCAAAACATCTCATCATTGATAAGAATGTTTACTTCCTCAATATGAAATCACAGTACTTATTAAAAAAAAAACTACGAACCACTTTATTCTTGGGAAAACCAAATTTTTCCAAAACATCTCATCATTGCTAAGAATGTTTACTTCCTCGATATGTAATCACACTACATATTAAAAAAAAACTACGAACCACTTTATTCTTGGGAAAACCAATACTTACAAGATGTAATTAAATTATGATAAGATACTTAAATGCATTAGGAATTGTTAACCACTTTAAAAGGATTATATTTTTAATTTAATAATTAAATAATTAAAAGAATATATTTTTAATATGGATTTTTATATTAATATCTTTTTTTGCTGAAGCAAAAGTCGTACCTTCTATTTCATTAAATCACAAAACAACTTACATAAAATACAACAATCCCAAAGGAACTGTGGGCCAAAGAAAAACCATCTGCTAACAGCCTAGGGCCCCGAGCTAAAGGCAAAACCACTAAGTATAGGTCCCACAAAAAAACTACAATATCCACAAAATACAAAAAAAGTCGAGAACGTTCGATCTCCCCTCAGAGATCGAACGGACGAGGCTCAAATCAAGCTGGAAACAAGCAAACAATTAAAATTTCGAATCGGACCCAATGAGGAATTAGGGACCCAACTAAAAGGATTTCGGGTCCGAATGGGGGGATAACCCTCGAGCATGTAGAGCACGCGAAAGCCACCAATTCCCACCGTGACGCGAAACCTGCCCAGAAGATATTCTTCCCCGGATCAGCACCATTTTCCTTAACCGTCGATCCTCCACTCCAGATCCAAAGGTGGAGGATAATATCGCAATACCTAGTAGCGCGGTGATTAACCACGTAATAGCCATCCTGGACCCACCAACATGCTTGCTTGTTCCTGACCGTAGATCTGTCTTGCATGATCTGATGGCCAAGGAGCATATCGCACGAGCCTAACCCACCGATAGTTATCACGCGATGAGGGCGGTATTCCTTCCCCGTACAATGCCACGTGTTGCTTGGTGAGTGGAATCGCTCCCAACTCCGCAAAACCGCTTCTCGCGTGAAGGGCATGCGATGGATGAAAAACCACCTCGAGAGCGGTATTGCCACCACAGAAAGGAAAATGGGAGTTTTAAGGCTACTGGGAAAGCCGGAATTCTGGCCCCACGTATGAACCCATCTCTGCGAGCAACTTCCATTTGAAATTCCTATGTTCATACTATCGAGGGTAGGGGAGGCTGACAGTGACCTGCATCCCCAGAATGTTCTTACTTCGGAAAAGACACTGCATAAAGAGTCCAAATCAACTAAACCATGTCTTTTTGTCTTTGTTTCGAAACACCATTATGTCCTCATCCGCCTAGTCATGACATTGCGCCTTTAATCTATTCAGAGGCATTTCAGGCCAACTCAGCGCAACCCTGCTTTTGGTACAGAGCACTCCTTGATTGGTCAAGATGTCCACCAATTTATTTGCTGTCCTTCGCACATGGTTAAAACTCATGATACTTAAGCCTCGAAGATGAAGCTAAATCCTTTGAAAGACCTGGAGGAGCCTCCATTATTTTGAGACTTTTTCTGGCTCTATGCCGCAGCTGATTCTTTTGATTGAGTTTATGATTAACTCTAAATCAGCTTCGACAATAACATTCTGGAGATTATCCTACTTCAGGAATTCTAAACATTGTTCAAGATCCATTAATTCCGCCATATTGTTAGTGGCTCCTCCCAAATGGCAATGGAAAATAAAAAGGAGACTACCGTTTTCATCCCTTAACACCCCTCCAGAGCCAGCAATACCCGAGTTATCTTTAGAAGCCCCATCAATGTTGTATTTCAAAAAACCCTGAGGGGGAGGATGCCAATAATCCTGCTTAGTATCCAGTTTCAAAGCCTTCCTGTCCAGGCCCTATGGAATAAGCCCCTGCATACCCAACTTAAGAAGTATCTGTGTTTCAACTTCTGAAGGTGGATTCTTAGGGAAATTTCACACTATGGTACTTATCGTCTCCTTAAGTTGTCTTAAGATTTTCTCAAAAAGGCGTTGGGGGGAACTTTTTTCATTCTTAAAGATTATGTTTTTCCTTTCTTTCTAGACAGTCCATATTATGAATCTTGGCGTTAAAGCCCAGGCTGAGCCTAGAAGATCAAAATTAGAGAAGTTGCATCTCCAATTGATTAGGGTATTGATAATGCTTCCTTTATCCCTATCTATCTGCTAGAAAATGGTGGAAAAAGTATCCCACAGCCAAGAGGTGAAAATGCAATTATTGAGAAGGTGCTCCATTGTTTCCTCTTGGGCTTCATAGAGCTGGCATCTGGAAGGGCACAGAACACCCCTCTTCTGAATGTTATCCCAAGTCAGAATTTTCCTATGATGAACCAACCACTTGAAGAGTTTAATCTTCAAGGAGTATGTGTTTTGCCTCCTTAAGATTGAAGATGCCTGCATTATTATTGCCCCATCTAAGTTGATCATGCCCCCATGTCACTAAAATTTTCCTTTGTTCCAATATTGTCAGAAGTGCCTCTGCTTTGGCTTTCACTGGGCTATCTTCCCTGTGATCCATATTCTTCCAGGTTCTCCATTTTCCTTCACTATTGGTTTGATCCCAAAAATCTTTTACCTTAAATAACCTTTTGGTATCAGTTTCTTTCTTGAGATCCAGAAGGTCCTCTCTTAACAGTGTAGGTTCTTGTGGCAATTTATCCTCCCAAAACAAAGCAAGATCACCATCTCTGATCTCCCAGACGCTATTTTTTTGTACTACTCCTCTATTCCCCCGGGCCTTATTCCAAATGTGTGAGCCCTTTATGATGCCAGACATCCTTATGAGATCATTATCTTGCCAAGTGATGGCATATTTTTCTTTCCAGATACTAGCCCACTGTGCCTTTGGGTCTTTTACCTAGCGCCACCATGATTTCACCCCTAAAACTTTACTTAGTGCTTCCGGATCATCCAGTCCAAGACCCCCATATTTTTTAGGTTTGCAAATCTTATCCCAGGCTACCAAGGCCCATTTCTTTCTTTCCTCCCCCTTCCCCCAAAGAAAGTATCTTTGGATGGTTCTAAAATGTTGCAAAACTCCTTTTGGAGCTGGAAGGGCTAATAGCATGAAGATGGGGATTGATTGGAGAACAGCTTTTGTAAGCACTAACCGACCAACCAAGTTTAAAGATCTAAAGGTCCATTTCCTGATTTTATCCTGCATCTTATTAATCACCGGCTCCCAAATGCCCTTGTGCAAAGGTTTATTAGTAAGAGGAACTCCCAAATATTTGGAGGGAAGGACATCCCTTTGAAAGCCTAGAATCCTGGAGATATTTTTCTAAATAGCAACATTAGTATTAAAGAAAAAAATATTAGATTTTGAGAGATTAGCTTCCATACCTGTAGCCATGGCAAAGTCAAAGAGGATATGTTTGTATGCTAGAGCTTCTTTGACCGTTGGGATTCCCTACAGCATAGTATCATTAACAAATTGTTGATGAGTCAAAGCCTGACCAGTCTCTGAAAGTTGGAGGCCTTTGATATTACCAACTTCTTTCGCATGCTTGATAGACTAACCCAATCCTTCCATCATGAGGATGAAGAGAAAGGGAGAGAGCGGATCACCCTGCCTGAGGCCTCTGGAAGGAGTAAAAGTCTTGGAAGGAGAACCATTAACCAGAATTGAAAGTCTGGAAGAAGTTACCAGGGCCATGACCCATATTACCCAGTTATGATCAAACCCAAAAGCAATAAGGACCCTCCTTATATAGGTCCAATTCAACTTATCATAAGCTTTGGCTAGGTCCAATTGCATAATCATACCAGCCTTCCTATTGTTTGTCAATGAGTGCACCACATCATGCGATTGAATGATGTTATTGAGAATCTGTCTGCCCTCCACATAACTAGATTGCTCCACAGAAACTAGAGTAGGAAGAAATGGTTTGAGTCTGTTAGCAACAACCTTGGATATTATCTTATATACCACATTGCACAAGGCTATGGGTCTAAACCTGTCTGGAGTCTGAGCATTGTCCTGTTTGGGGATTAGGGAGATGAAGGAAGTATTGAGCACCTTCAAAATAGTTCTATTCAACGTGGAATCTTCCACTACGTTCAGAATATCCTGTTTAACAATATTCCCGCAAGCTTTAAATAAATCCACATTGAAACCATCAAGGCCTGGTGCTTTACCATTCTGCATTTCTTTGATGAGCTCACTAACCTCCTCTTCTGTCACTGGCCTATTGAGATTGAAATTATCCTCTCTAGTAACCAGTCTAAGAATATGTCCTGTTAGATCCCTGATAAAATGCATTCTGTCTGGAATGGTTTCCTATGTTATTCCATAAAAGTGTTGAACTAACATATCTTCTATATCTTCATGGGAATTAAGAAGATGGCCACCCTCATCCTTGATCAAAGAGATCCTATTATGAGATCTGTTCGCTATGGTAGATTTGTGGAAAAATCTAGTGTTACGCTCCCCTTCTTTCAGCCATTGAACTCTAGATTTTTGTCTCCAAAATATTTCCTCTTGTTTACATAAATTCTCCCAGTCTTGATGGTGTTTGGTGACTTGGTAATTTCTATCTTTATCAAAGCCATCCATGATAACGGTTTGATTGAGTTCCCACATTTTATCTTCAACAACTTTTTTTGCTGCAAAAATATTGCCAAATTCATTCTTTTTCCAATCTTTAAGTCTGAGCTTAATGTGCTTTAGTCTTTTGTGTAGCTGGAACATTCTTGTTCCCTGAATATGCAGATCTTCTGTCCACCATTTTTTGATGTTGCTGATGAAGTTTGGGTGGGTAAGCCAGATATTCTCAAATCTGAAAGGTATGTTCTTGGGGGTACTAATGCCCTGAACCTCAAGTTGAACAGGCCAATGGTCTGAGCCTCCAAACAGGATAATTCTCGCTATCATTTCCTTGTTGGTGAGCATAAGGTCCTTTGAGATTATGAATCTGTCTAATTTTGAGGCTACTTGAGACTCTCCTCCTCTTTTATTGTTCCAAGTAAAGAGATAGTTACTCATGTCAGTATCAACAAGCTTCATATTATCTATAAAAGTTTGAAATGTTGAAGAGTCTTTGCTTAAAGTTCTGGTTCCCTCTTTTTTCTCTAAAAGTGATTTGATCATGTTGAAGTCCCCACACAAGATCCATGGTACATCTGCATGTCTGTCTCTAAGCTCCATAAGAGAATTTAGAAACCTGAGTTTATCATCCATTCTTTGAGGGACATAAACATTCGTGACCAGATAGGTCTCCCTATCTCCCACGGACTATATAACCACTGATAAATAATTTCTAGATGCCTTGGCATCTATTATGCCAATGTTTGGGGGTTCCAAAGAGTAAGTATGCCCCCTGTTGTGTTATCTGCTTTGACTTCTAGAAACTCAAATCTATTGAGCCATTTGTTGTAAATTTCTTTTATTTTTTGAATGGAACATTTAGTTTCCTAGATAAATATCATATCTGGAGCTTCTTGTTTCATTCTATTACTAATAATTCTTTGTTTTCTTTTACTACCTAGACCTCTGATATTCCAAGATGTAAACTTCATTATTAAAGATTCGTAAAGGAGTAGCTGGTTAGATCTTTCATCTTACCTAAATCTATCATTAGCTTTCCATATTCCATCAATAACTCGTTCTGCTTTTCCCTGCCTCTTTTCTTTCCTGGGTTTTTGGGTGCTAATCCACGTGTGATTTTCATAGTTTTCACACCTTTATTGTGCTGCCTTTCATTTTTTCTTTGCCTGTCCAGCCCTTTAGCCTAAGTTTTCCATAGGAACAGCTGCTGTACTCTATTGAACTCTTCTTGAGGTAATGAGTCTACCCCACTCATGGTCCCCTATTTCAAGAACCATTCCAAATCTAGGTGTTCCCTGTCAAGAATCTTCTGCAGTTCATGATCCTCCATTTCCATCTCACTCTGGGTCATTTCTTAGTCCAACTCCAATTCTGCACCGCTCAGCATACTCTCTTTATGTTTGTTAATATCATGTGTTTGTACTCTGTCTTCTTCTTTCTCCTTCTCCACTGGGCTTCCTTCCATAACCTGATCTTCTTTTGTTATCTCTTCTTCTTCTTCGAGTACTTGGAACCTATTCAGATTATCTTGTTGCCCTTCTGTTTGATTTTGCTTTGGCTCCCTCTTGCCCCCTTTTCCTCTATGTGCCACTTTGTGAAAGGCCTCAATATCTTTCATTGTGGTCGCTTTACTTATGTTCTCTATTTTACTGAGAGGGCAGTCTCTAAATAGGTGCCCATGCTCATGGCACCTCCGACATCTGAAAGGAATATGTTCATAGTCTACTGTTTGCACCCATTCTTCAGCAAAAACTTCCAAGATGACCTCATCCAGTAGAGCTCCAGAGAGATCCATCTCCACACATATTCGTGCAAAGGAAGTGTACTTTCCCCTTTTGGTGGCCTCAGAAGCTTTGACAAAATGCCCTAATTTGTTTCCTATGGCAGATAATGATTCCGTCTGCCAGTAATCAAGAGATAGAGAGTAGAGTCTTACCCAGACAGGGACCGAAGTGAAAGTTTCTCGCTCAAGGACAAAATTCATCACCCACGGTCGCATGTAGAGGTTTGCTGCTGCATAAAAGTAGGGCCCTCCTTCAAACACCCTATCTTTATCCTCAATATTTGTGAAGACCACAGTGAAGAAACCCTTTGACCCAAGATGTAGGTTAATGCTTCCTTTTGGTTTCCAGCTGTATTTAATCCATGTCTCTAAAGCCTTTTCAATGGGCCATCATCCCATGAATTTACAAATGATAGCATATGTCTGCATGTGGTCCCTATGCGCCTGCAGAGCAGGATCATTTAAAACTACTCTTGGTGTGACTTCAACTTTGGGTTTACATGGCCCCTTTTGTGCTTTGTTTTTCGCTCCCTGTTCCTTGTCTTCTTCCTCATTTTCTATATTGTTGTTATTCTCCCTTGACTTGTTTAATTCTAGCTCCTCTTCCGTGTTCCTTATCCCTTCACCTAAAGGACCTCTGACACTCTCTATTGGTTTCTTACCTCGGCTAGCCACTGCTTGCCTGTAGGAAGGAGTGGAGCTCCCTCCTTTGCGCCCTTCCATGGAGTTCTTACACCTACAAATGCCTAAAAACCCTAGCTCTTCAACGGTGTAGAAGTGGGTGCATCTCTCTCTTCGGAATGATTGTTGGTGTATCACCTTGTTGATTTCCGTGAAGTTGTGGATACATGTAGTTAATGCGAAGGTTGTAGATATGTGTGCTATTAATTATTTAAAATTTTGCTTCCAGAGGAGAGATGTTTGTTGTAGGTGGCATCGGGGGTTTGAGGGCTCGAGTTTTACCTTGTCCTCTAGTTCTCAGAGCTCCTCTGGGTTGGCATGGTGGATGGTCAATAGCTATGTAGTTGCATTAGGAAGTGGAGGCACTACATTAGTTAGTGATCCTTACTTGGCAAGCCATTCTCTCTACACCTTGGTGAATTTTCCTTTTCTTTGGTTGTGGAGGTTGACAATCGGGTTTTGGGATATGGATTTATCACCTTTGTTATAATTTTTTTGTTTGTTAAGCTTGGCAGGACCTTTCATTTTCTATTCATAATCGACAAATTTACACCACATAGTTTGGCTAGGTGGCCTCAACTTGCCCAATGGGAAACCAAGTCTATTGGCCACCTATCCTCATTGTAAGCCATCCAAAAACAATAAAGTTTTAATATTTCTAACCAAGGTATATATGTCTCTGTTTCATGACCAGACTCTATATTTCTATCTATACATATACTTGCATGGTGAAAATTAAATGCTAACCGCATATATAACAAAAGTAAACATGGTAAAATGAATAGCCCTTCTGCTCCTCCAAGGCCGATTCCATTGGCGCGGGATCCTTAACAATTGCTCCAGGCATCCCCGACAGTTCCAAGATGTATGGAATGTGTCTTTTGATTATGTCCAACCTAATATCATGCTTGTGGAGTTGGAACTGAATTTTCTGCAGATCTTGTTTGTAGCTCGGCATCCCTTGGACAGAAACTGCCATACCTACCGAGATTTGTTCCATGGCCTTACCCAACAGGATTTTCGTTAGCCAGTAGAGGTACAATGTTTGCTTAAATCGTGTTATCCTTCCTCTAGTGTTCCCAGGATCCGGGATGAGTGTCCTCCAATTTTCCATATCCTTCTCCGTCTCACAACCCTGCTTAATTTCCTCTTCCTATTCTTCTAATAGATTTTGGATGCCTTCATCCGTACCTTCACGATATTCTGCTGCAGCTTCACTCATAAGATTCTCTATCGACTTCCTCCCTCTGCAGGGCTCTGACGTGCTCAGTCCTTATCCTTTCTGGGCTCCCGACCCCATCTTCCACATCCATGACCTCTCGCAGGCCAAGCCATGTCAAAGTTTCCCAAAACTTGTTCACAACAAAGATTTGTTAGCCAAAAAAAAAATTGACATACTATACCACTGGTTGCTTCCCTGAATTGAATTGTCGATGTCGTCATCCTCCCCATTCATTTCCATTTTCCATTTACTATTAGTGTTGGAGGCGAGATGGCAGAGAGTCATTCCTTAGAAAGGGCTAGACTCCATAACCCTTCTATCATCTCACCCCTCCACCCCCAATGCCTCTCATACGCCATGAGGTTGGCAATCCTAGGCCAAGGCCATGCAAGTGAGCATAACCTCAGACGGACAGGTTTCCTTCCGTGAATTACAACCCCTTTCCCCTCTGCCCAGAAATCTAGAGTAGTACCCCAGTCATTTTCATACCCAACATCACCCTCAAGGACCCTAGCAATTCTCTTAACGCAAGAATTTCTCTCATTGCCGCAGCAGTTGCAGTGGTTTTGGCAGTAGGGCCAAGCTCTTACATGAAATATTACCTAACCCTCATTGCATTCAACCTCAGACACAAATCCTCTTCCTACTAGACCCCATCGACCAGCCCCATTCAGCCCTCGGTGTGTTGTACCCGAATTCCCATTACCAAACAATGCAAGGTCAAAACAGCCAGAGGCAGCGTCGATACTCGGCAAGCTCATTACAAAGAATTGTAGCCAAACCATTACATCCAGTTACCTCCTCCATTTCCCCCAATTACCCTTCCCAATTATCCCCCTCTCCCCCCAGCAAAAACCAAACTAGGTCCTCATTGCAAAGGAGGCAAAAAGCCAAGAAACATACACGTTGATGCTTGTAGACCATCTCCAAGTTTGATGTTGTTGGTATTGACGCCTTCCTGTTTTCCTGCTTCAGCTCCTTACTCTGCAAGCAAACTCACCATCCATACCCACCTGTCTACCATTTGCTTTTATAAACCTTGTCTCTCCACTGTCGTCTCTACCACCTTCCCACCACCCTTGCATGCACTCATGCTAAGGGCCACCACACCCATCGTTTTGAGCGTGTTGGGGGCAGTGGTACGTAATTCATATGTACACCTCATTACTTCCTGCATGAATTTCCAACCACTAGCACGCACCCTGATTGGGGTCATCACCTTTGATATAATTGTTCTTTTTCTGTCATCGAAATTTTTTGTTCCTTTTGTTACTTGGAGGATTTGGAAAGTGCATAAAAAGTTACAATTTAATAGTAACAATATTTGAGGAATAGTTAGAAGATGGATTTTGAAACTAGTGATTGCCCCAAAAGGTCAAAAGGGAGGCCGATAAGATTGTTAAATTGTGATCATTTTAAAGACACATGTACATTTGAATTTAGCATCCTCCCAATATTATCAGCCTTTCAAGGGAGAATACAACACTATTTAATAAAAAAATGAAAAGTGCAGTCCCAAGGCATTAATTGATTAACTTGGCAGTGTCAATATGAAAATAGCACAATCAAAATGAGAATATAGTGTAATTTCCTCCCAAAAAAAAAAACTTAACTTAATTACTTAATTGAATCAATGGACAACTATAAAAATGGTTGAATAGAAAGCTAAGTTAGCCCAATGAAATTGTTAACTCTTTCATAAATATATTTTTACTTATTTATTCAATATGAATTGAATTGAATGATTTTAATTGATATAATTTAAAAAATAAAAAATTATCATCTTTAATCAATTACGAAGTATCCGTAATAATAATAGAGTAGTGAATTTATTTATAAAACAAATGAATTAATCTATATTCATTTTAATCCCACATTCATTAAGTTTCTAAGAAATATATTTCAACTTCAATATTGTTTAGACTTCTAAGAAATATATTTCAACTTCAATAGTATTAAAGTGAGTTTTAACCTGTTATTTTTATATGTAACAGTGCTATTAATTTGGAATTTTTTACTATGCAGAAATTCCCACATGAATAATTCAACATGGTTGGGGAATTCTTCTACAATCCTTGTAAATTGTAAGTTCCTTTGAGCAAAAGCAAAACTCTTTATGACAATTTGCATTCAGTTGACAGGATTGTTTTGCACCAACTTTTGTAATTCAGTAGGCAGCTAAGACAACGAGGCAAACAGATTTACAAGCACAACAAACAACATACAATATTTTATTTCAAATGATCATCGACATGGAGGGCATGCATACTCAAATAAATTAAAAACCAAAAATAAAAATCAAGCATAAAACTACAGGATGCATGCATGTACTCCAGCTTAAACTTGGTAGATATAAGTCAAAATTTTCTCTTCGCTACAAGGTCAATACAACATTTAAGATTATTAGTCGAATCAAAAAATAAAAGTTAAAATTCCTACTTGCAAGTATGTAACTCCCCCCTCCATATACAATCTTCAACTAGATTGCTTTTCTGCTGAAAATCAATATGCTCAAAATAGATTATTACGAAATTTCCCAATGGTAAGTCATTAATGCTAACCACTAGCAATAACAAATATAATTTCCCCTCCAAACCTTTGTCAATTTTTCTTAAACGTCTCATCATTGCTAAGAATGTTTACTTCCTCAATATGAAACCAAACTACTTACTAAAAACGAAAAGTAACTAACCACTTTATTCTTGCGAAAACCAATACTTATAAGATGTAATTAAATTATGAGAAGATACATAAATGCATTAGGAATGGTTAACCACTTTATTGTTTATTAGAGTATACCCTGGAAAACCAATAACCTCCTAATATATTGAGGATGTAATTAAATTAGTGTAATGTATACTTAAATGCACGAGAAATGATTAACTTCATAAGGTATTTATTTTATATTTGTAATTCTTACCTTTGTTTTTTTATAAGAAGTTTTTTATTAGAATTATAATAAGTTTGTGTGTTTTTGTTTATGAATAAAATATAATGAAGTTAATGACATTCATGATTTGGATTCAATTAACACTAAATATCCTTATATATGATGTTTATTTATTGTGATGCATTTTTTTTAATCTAATAGTCAACACCTTCACTAGCATGATTATATGTAGTTAATTAATTATGTGTTGAATTAGAGATAAAATTTGAAATTAAAAAATTATTATTATTATTCTTATTTTAAAGAGAAATAATAATTAAAATTGAAGAATTATATTTTATTTAAACAATGGAGAACTTATATCTTCATAAGGATTTTAATTTAATAATTAAAAAGAGTCTCTCTCTTCGGGATGACTGTTGGTGTATGACTTGGTTGATTTCCGTGAAGCGGTGGATATGTGTAGTAAATGTGAAGAGTGTAGATATGTGCTATTAATTGTTCTAAAATTTGCTTCCTGAGGAGAGATGCTTGTTGGAGGTAGCATCAGGGGTTTGAGGGCATGGGTTTTACCTCGTCCTCTAGTTCTCGGAGCTCCTTTGGGTTGATATGGTTGATGGTCGATAGCTATGTAGTTGCATTGGTAAGTGGAGGCATTACATTGGTTAGTGACCCTTGCTTGGCAAGACATTCTCTCTACACCTTGGTGAATTATCCTTTTCATTGGTTCTGGAGGTTGATAGTCGAGTTTCTGGGATATGACTTTATAACCATTGTTATAATTGTTCTACAACTGTTTGTTGTACAAGATTTTTATTATAAGAAACAGTTCTTATGGACATAGCCCCACAGTGGGGTGAACCACGGTAATTTTGGTGTCTTCATGTGTATATTTGGTTATTATCTGTTATAGCACAGCATGTTATTACAGTTGTATTTTGATTTTAGAGCTGTGATGGTTTATGGATTTATATGATTTGTTTGCGTGTTTAATCTGATGCGGCGAAGTAATTTATGAATGATAAGAATACAAGAACATAATAATACCACATCTACACATCCTTTAAGGCTAAAGAAACCTAGTTCTTCATACTCCCATAATCACTTCGGGTGAGACTGTGATATGCTTCCATGTCATTGCTAAAAGGTTCAATGATTGCGGGTTTTGTTGGTGTGCAATATAGATCAAATCTGGGTCTGCCCAAACCAAAACCATCAAATGGTTCCATTGTTGGGACCAGGATTTGTTAGAGGGATATGTGGATGTGTCACCCATCGAAGAAATAAATTCAAGATTGGATAAAACTAAAAGAGCGAGAATTTGCAAAGAAATAAAACAAGAACGCTCATTTAACATCTGAATCTTGGTTACATAGATATATTTTTACAGATCAATACAAAATTTTCTTCACTTCATTCCCCATCGATTTGTACGAGTGGATATCGAGGTTGACTGAAAGAAAGAATTATTTTAATGGTGAATAACTTATGACATCGGCTCCTGAACAATTACAACGACTCAAGATACCATTAAATTTCTCAATCTTATCTTTCCACTGCTTGTCATCTTCTTTCACCACAAGAATTGATCCTACGGATCTCCCACTGAACTGGATCTACCACATGCCTAACATGTGGGGCTAGCCGTGGAAAGAATATAACACACACCCAACACCCTGAACTTCCACGGTTATTTTGACCCCCTAAAAGACGTTTTCCTTTAGGTTTGTATCAGGCCCATATACGTTTTATTTTAGGTATGTATAGATCTCAAAACATTGAACCCTGAAACCGTAACATTTTCATTCTGAAACAAACTCTGAGTCACACACCTAACTACTGAATCGTTCTGAAATAATAAAAAAACCATCATTGATCTTAAACTAGTAGCATCATCACTCTTCAACATACCAATCATCAATCAATTCATCTTCAAACATCACTATTAAGCCTGGGTCATCAAGTAATACTTCATTGATAGATAGTAGAAACACAGTAATACTGATTGGACTGATTATACATCTTGTTTAGAAAAACCCTAGCTTATATATGCTCTTTCCAAAAAACACTTCCACGTGTATACATGCTCTTCAGGAATCAAACTCGCGTGTATATTTGAATTGATACATGACTTGCCAATATTAAACCCACGTATATATGCGTCTTTCAATTTGTCAAAGTTGCATACAAATATGTAATTATTGACTTATAACTTCACTACAAATCAGACCTTTAGAATAAAACCCATCACTCGGCATACATAATAAAACATACGTTAGACATCAATGTTACATATCAAAACAATTCATTATCAATGTAGTCATTTCATATCTATTGGATCTGATCCATCATCAAATTCCTGGTGCATACTTAGTTTGAGATCAAACAATACATTACTAGCCCATTATATGCACACTTGCTTCAGATCTAACTATTCATAAAATATTCATCACTTTCACACCAAAACACTTTGATTTGCATCTCCTTACATAAATTATCCCTTATCCAATACTAGAGGTCAAAACCACACTAATGTCGATGGTATTCTTTTACAAGATCAAATATTCATTCTTGGGCTCAATACCATGGTAAATATCTTTGGTATTTAGAATACCTTGGTGCAGAAATTTTACGCGCCTTTTCTTCTTCATACCTGCGTGTGTACGTGGATTTGCTTCACACAACCTGCATATACTTATTCAAACTTTATCTTTATCATTCCTTTGTCTCTAAATTTTTATGCCTTTGACCAAACTCTCTGTCACATGTAGACACATCATGTTGAATTCTTCATCAAGTAGGTTGCCATCAAGGACAACACATTAGTCATAATGCCAACAATCTACCCCTTTGGACTTGATGGCCAACCACTTTGGTGTTTGCTCATCACAACATGTATATACCTGTAAAACACATCAAGATAAGGCTCACAAAGTGTTTCAAACATCAAGATTTTCAAACACCAAGTTACTCTCCCCCTTTGAAATCAAGGGAAAAGGTTTGACCAATGTTGAATGAAGTTTTCTCTCCCTTTCTTGATATGAGTGGTGTAGATATGATTTGTTGAATATGTATACTGAATACTGACTATGCTCCCCCTAAGCATATGTTGAATTTTCTGAAGATATACACATGAATCTATGACTCAACTGAACATGAATTTTCCTCTCGTCAAGGACTCAAACTTACATCAATCACCCAATCACAATGGGGTTACATATTTGACTTCATTATTATATCAACCACCCATAATGGGATTACATGTAGGAATTTACAAGGTAAGTTCCTCAGACAAAACACCAAAGGACACCGCTCACAAACAGATCACAGATCAATACACCAGTATTGTTGACATGGTTAAAGCCCTCAAAGAGGAAAATAGTCCGCATGACCTGAGCAACCAACAACCAACTTCAAGCATTTTATTAATAAAATAATGAAAATTTCACTATAGCTCTCCCATGAATGATTACACCAACAAATGAACCTCCAATGCTCTTTTAATAGAGAATCAATGGACAATGGTGTTAGCCATGGCATCAAGTGTTTGTAAACTGGAAGAAATGAACCGTTGATCAACTACATATGTGACCGCAGAATGTATAGTTACACAAATAACATAGTAAGAAAACACACTAGCCTAACTCTACTAAGACCAAGCATATATCTAAGCTATTCTTCCTCTGTTGTCGGAACTATCTCCTTAACATCCCTTTAAAACAACTTGATGTACAAATATGAACACAATAGGTAGAAGGAAGGATGCATTTAAAGCCCTATCCCCCCTAAATGAAACTCCTGAACTCCAACATAAACTACGAACGTTTAGTAAACTTCACTCGTGAGAAGCCTTTGTAAATATGTCTGCAACTTGATCATCTATTGAACAATATTGCACTTCAAGAACATGGTCATGAATGAGCTTTTTGATGAAGTGCATGTGCAGTTCAATGTGGTTGTTGCGTTGATGTTGGACTAGATCTTTGCATAGTTGAATGACACTTTGATTATCACACGAAAGTGTAGTCGGATGTTGCTGCTGAAAGCCAAACTCTGACAGGATTTGACAAAGCCACAAGGCTTCTTTACTAGCTTTCATGGCACCATGATACTTTGCTTCTGCTGAAGAAAGAGAACTGGCACTTTGTTTCTTGCAAGCCCATGTAATACGTCCTGAACCAAGAGTGAACACATAACATGCAGTGGACTTCCGATCATCAGGGTCACCAGCCCAATCAGAATCAGTGAAACCAACCAATAGAGGAGATGCTTCTACACTGTATTGAATCCCAAACTGAACTATACCTTGAAAATAACAAAGTATTCTTTTAGTTTCTTTCCAATGACTTTCATGTGGGTTTTCCATAAACCGAGTAATAAGGCCAACAACAAAGGAAAGGTCAGGATGAGTATGGGTTAGATACAAAAGTCTTCCTACAAGTTGACAGTATAAGGTAGCATCAACTTCAGGGGAAGTACAAGTGACTGAAAGTTTGGCTCCAGATTGAAAGGGAGAAGGGGCTAGCTTACAGCCTTCCATGTGAAAATGGCATAGAAGATCACATGCATACTTGGATTGGGAAAGGGAAATACCTTCCTTAGATTGCAAGACTTGAAGACCAAGAAAATAATGCAAGTTTCCTAAGTCTGTCATTTCAAACTTCTTTTTAAGGTTGGACTTCACATGGTTTATAAGGTTGGGATCACTACCAGTAAGGATAAGATCATCAACATAAAGAACAAGAATGATAAGAGACTTGCCTACTTTCTTGGTGTACACAGTATTGTCAGAATGACACCTAGAAAATCCAATTTCTAAAAGAAAGATATCCATTTTGGCATACCAAGCCCGAGGGGCTTGCTTGAGACCATAAAGGGATTTCTTAAGCCGACATACAAGGCTAGAGTCTGTCTGTATAAATCCAATAGGTTGTTCCATATATATTTCTTCATGCAAGTCCCCATGCAAGAAGGTAGATTTAACATCCATCTGATGGACTTCCCATTTGAAAGAGGAAGCAAGGGAAAGAACAAGGCAGATAGAGTTCATTTTGGCAACAAAGGAGAAGGTTTTAGTATAGTCAATTCCTTCAACTTGTGAAAAACCCTTAGCAACAAGAGGAGCTTTATGTTTATCAACTTTTCCATCTGGTCCATACTTGGTTCTGTAAACCCATTTGCATCTAACAAGTTTTCGTCCCTTGGAAGGGGAACAAGATCCCATGTATCATTTGCCGATAATGAACGATATTCTTCATTCATAACTGTGTCCCAATCTGGATGGCCTGAAGCTTCTGCAAAGGTGTCAGGATCATAATTAGCTAAATCTTGAGCCAGTAAAGAAGAGGCTCTATTGAACTGAGAACGTGTACATTGTTGATCTACAGGATCATCGGCAAGAGCACCTGTTGCATCCCAAGTAGCACAGACCCATTTTGGAAGCTGAGGAGTTGAAGTAGGATCCTAAGAAGGTGGGGGAGGATTGTCATCCTCATTGTCATCATCTGAAGAAGAAATATTTTCAGAACTAGAAGGGATAGAGAGAGGTGGCACATTTGCTGAACTAGGCTCGTGGGCCAATATATTTTCAGAAAACTTTACATCTCTTCTAATGATAACATTTTTGGACTTAAGTGGAATAAGTCTGTATCCTTTGACATCTTCAAAATATCCAACAAAAATACATTTTTCACTCTTAGGTTCTAAAGCTTTATGCTTTTCATCTGGAATATGGGCCCATGCTTCACTTCCAAAAATACGAAAGTGACTTACATCTGGTTTAATGGAACTCCAAGCTTCTTCTGGAGTGATATTCTTTAGAACCTTAGTAGGAGTGCGATTTATTATATAATTTGCACAATTAATTGCTTCGGCCCAAAAACTAAGACTGAGTCCTTTAGATTGCAGCATACAATTAGCCATTTCCTTTAAGGTGCGATTTTTCCTTTCAGCTACACCATTTTGTTGTGGAGTGTATGGAACAGTACGTTGCATTTGAATTCCATTTTCGGTGCAAAAGTTGATGAATGTGTTTTTAACATATTCTCCACCATTATCAGTTCTTAGCTTAAGAATTTGATGTCCAGATTGTTTTTCAACAAAGGCTTTGAAGGCCAAAAATGTGTTAAATACTTCGCTCTTGAGTTTTAAGAAGTATACCCAAGTGCATCTGGAGAATCATCAATGAAAGTTAAGAAATACTTGCAGCCAGAGAATGAAGCAACAGGAAGTGGACCACTCAAATCACTGTGCACAAGCTGTAAAGGGGCTGAGGCGTGCCAAGAGGCACGTTTTTCAAAACTGTCCCGATGATGTTTTCCGAGTACACATCCGGAACAAACACCATCTCTGCAAGATACCATAGGAAGACCTGTCACCATATTTTCTTTACATAGATGCTGAAAGGGAGCAATAGTTTAAGTGACCAAATCGCTCATGCCAAAGTTTGCTCACTTCATCATTATGAGCAACAAATACTGAGGGAAGATTTGATGACCCAAAGTTGTGAAACTTATACAACCTTGTGGAATCATCAGCAATACAGTAGCTAGAATCTGTTTAGGATCTCTTAGATCCTTGATTACAACATCATGAGGTGAAAATTCAACAATTTTACCTTCACCTGAATGAGTTATCTGATATACAGATAGAAGGTTGCTGGATAAGGTGGGAACACATAATACATCATTAAACTGACCATTGTCTAGATGAACAGTTCCAGTCCCTAGAACATTAAGAGATCTATCATCACCAACATATATATTTTTGGTGTTACAATCATGTAAAGAAGAAAACATGGCTTTATTTTTCACCATGTGATAAGAGGCTCCAGAATCAATGAGCCACTCATGAGAATGAGAAGAAGAAGATAC
>APFE030683573.1:38802-75756 GCA_000404065.3 Pinus taeda | reverse complement strand
GATTACCAGTCAATGATGTGAACTGTTAACAAGTGTGAGAGAAACCACCAGTAATGTCAATGGCTCTCAAATTACTCAATACAATCCATGAAATGTGAATAAATGAGTTGATGTCGAAAATGTCATAGAATCCTTTGATTGAAGGTCAATGATGCAACCTATCGTCGAAGGCGAGAAGCCTGCCATTAGGGCATGCAGATTCCAAGGCAATGACGATTTCTAGATAATCTTTCTAGATAATGAGCTGAAGTTGATAGAAAGCGATCTGTCGTAGGCAAGCCCACAACATGAAATCATAGATCAAGTTTTGAAGAAATATATTTGTACAAACTAACTCAGGGATGGTCAAAATGAATGACAGATATTTTTTAGATGAATGGTTTATTTGAACTGACCTCTTGAACACATAACGACACTGCAGATGGCTTGGTGACAATTGACCAAAGCTAATACCCAGAAACCGGCTGAAGACTTTCAATATGGTTTGTTTAACTGTTAGGCAAAGGATTTCCCAACCCAGGTGAACAAAAAGTGTCATGTTCAAGAGTGGTTAATTACTTTTCTAAAACACAAAGTGTAACAAACAAGTTAATTTTTCTGTCTTTTCCCCCACCATTTCTGGCAAGTACCTCTTTATTTTTGACAAGCTTGAGGAGGATAACATTTGCTTGTTTATAAGCTCATCCTTCGGATGAGTCCAACTTAGTTTAAAATTTGTACCCTAAGAAGGAGTGGTTCGTTCCTGTTTAAAATTGAACAGGTCCTTTACTGTTAAATTTTGACGAGTCTAGTATAGGAAAAACTTGGTGTTTTTGAATTTTAGGGAGTCAGAAGAAAAACTTAAGAAAACTCCATGGGGGCCCTTTTTTGTAAAATAATCCCTCAGGTCCGAAAAAAGGATAAAACAATACAGGAGGGATGACATTTCCAATACTTTAACGAGCTGGAAAGGACAAGCACTCGACGATATTTTCATATTTAATGAGTCTGAAAAGGGTTTAAAGAGGACTCTAGTCTCGTCATGGTGATGAGTCCAATGTTTTTAGGGTTTAACGAGTCCGACATAGGTAAAACTCAGAGTCTTTTTCATGTTTAGAGAGCTTGAAAAAGACACGGAAAAGAAAACTCCACGGGGGTCCTTTTTCGTAAATTTGTGTCCCTCGAGCCTGAAAAAGTATAACATAATGCTTGAGAGAAATGCTTGACCATTACGATCAAGGAGTACTTTTCATAATTAGTGTCTTTGATCTGAAAAAGTAAAAAAGTGATCGAAGACATGTCGTTTTATAACTAGTATCGAACTTGAAACGAGAAAAGTCTGGCGATCTTTTCATGTTTATACAGTCAGAAAAGAGCTGTAAGTGGACCACCCTTTTAATTCCGTTTAATGAGTCAAAAAAGGAAAAACTCGACAATATTTTCATATTTTATGAGTCAGAAAAGAGATTAAAGAAGACTCGTCCTAGAGGAACGAGTGGTATAAAGGGTAGCAACTGGTTCCGGCAATGGTGGAACTGCTCAAAACATGTAATGGTTAAGAGGCTGGCTAACAAAACCACTCATAGATGCAGTCCCTCAGGAAGGGTAAACAATCAAGTGGAAGCGTATGATCAGCCAAAGAGATGGTGGCGATGGAATGAAAACAATCAAGGCTCATCTAATAGAATTTAGCAGATAAAGACGACAATCACAAGATGTAAATCGTGTATGGATTAATTTTTACAAAGCTTGAACCATAGAGAACTCTACTTGGATTCGGTTTCATGTTTACATAAGCTTGAAACAAAAAACTATGCTTGTTATAAGTTCGCATGCCCCCAACATAATGACTCAAATCGAGGTACATGCCCCCCAAGATTCATTGCATTCAACTAGGTGGATGGAATGAAGGTTCACTTTCGAGATCTTAGAAAGACTCAACTTAGAAAGGGAGTTGTTTCATTTTTTAATGAGGTTGACACAGGAAAAGAACTATCCTCAAAACCCTTGTTTCATTTTTTAAATGAGCTCGACACAAGACAAAGAACTATGCTCTAGACACCCGGTTTCATTTTTTAACGAGGTTGACATAGGAAAAACTATCCTCGAGACATCCAGTTTCATTTTTTAACGAGGTTGAGACAGGAACAAACTATCCTCGTGACATCTAGTTTCATTTTTTAATGAGGTTGAGACAGGAACAAACTATCCTCGCGACTGGTCAGGAATCAGAAAACGACTATACAACTTGATATGCAATTTCAAGGGGACTCAATGGCATCACACCATCAAATGAACCACCTCAAAATCGGAAGGTACAATCCAAGGATCATCAAAAGCAATAGTTTTCGATGAAATCATATGAATATTTGCAAAAGAAGGCAATACACTAGGAGGAGGGAAGGAAAAAGTTCCCAGTAAACCAGAATCTTTAATCAAACCTACTCCAACATCCTTGTAAGGGATAGTCACTTTACCAATGTGTTGAACATTATCTGTAGAGGCTGGGTCAGATGAGAAATAACTTAGTTGGTCTATCTTAACGATCTTTTGTTATGAGGAAACTTAATAAGCCATAAGACCGATGAAACAATAATAGTCACAACATAAGACGAACTACAACCGAGGAGAAGGTTGTAATCTAGAGGGGCATCAACCACTTCCACATCTAGATTTACAGTTTTGCCTTCAACGCCTATAGGTAAATCTTCCAAAATACCAAAAGGATGGAACCCTCGGCCATCAAAAGCCTTTAGAATTGTCGGAGACTGATTGAGTGTGGGAGAACCAAGCGATCTCCAACACTGGATCGACATAATACACGTAGAAGCCCCTTCATCAATCACAGTCCGAAAGCAAGGTCTGTTTTTGACTAACACTGGAATCTGGAAATCCATTTGATGAGGAAGGTGGGGTGTGCTATTTTCTAAATCGAAGATTATTAGGTTCGAATCCTGAATATCGACAACTCCTATAGCAGACAATAGTAATTTACGTTGTGCTGGGCATGATTGCAGCACTTCCAAAGCTGACATTGTTGAAGGGGGAATGGCTAAGTCTTCAACAATGTTATAATTCTGAGCAGCTCTCGCATGTGGATTGAAAGCTAATTTCCGATATATACCTTTAGCAGGTGGTTTGATTACTAAGTCAGGGTTGGGTTTCTCGATCTGTAGTGGACCGGAACTAGGAGGAGGTGTATTTGATGGGTTTGAATTAGAAGATTCTGCTTCTTTACCATCAAAAAGATTTTTACTACCATAATCTTGCAATCGCATTGCAATCCTAACATGAGACATCATCATAATGGGTTCTTCTGAGGTATTCAAGGAAGAAGCAATTGCCTTACTATCTTGAGTAGGAAAAGGATCCTTCAAGACAGCAGGTGTTTGAGAACCTTTAACAAATTTCAAAAACTCTGCTCGATATGGGCATTCTTTGGTAAAATGATCCTCGTTGCAAATGAAAGAAGGATAGAGAGGTTTTCGTTTTCGTTAATAGATTCATTTTTATTTGTTTTATCTTTTGAATTTTGATTGTTTTGGTTCTTCCCCTTCTCTTTACTACCGGATTTGGTCGTAGATGAATCTACGACATGGACGTCGGTAGAAACTTCAGCGGAAGAATTTCCTTTCGGGGAAAAAGGTAAAGTTATTGTAGGAGAAGAATTCTTTGAATATTTCTTCTTGCTTTTAATACTAACTGAACCAATCATACCATCAGCAGCATGAGACCCTGAAGGAGCTGTAGTTTCTGGAAGATCAAGGATTTTTTCGTGTAAAGTACCTGACTGTGTATAAACGAGGTCAAGGTACTGAGCCTGAGAAATGACTTGCTCTTCAATGACAACTCCTGTCTTAGCTACATCTTCAGTGATTTTAGGTAACAATGATTTAATGAACCATTCCTCTAAAATTTGATTCGGAATGAAAACTTTCACCAAACGCCGTCTACGTCGCCATTCATGAATATGATTAGAAATATATGTGGATGTGGATTGTTTTAGTGAAGTTAACAGTTCCATGCCATTGTCATATATGACAGGCAACTGAAAATGAGTTAAGAAAGAAGTGGCTAACTGACTGAAATTATAAAAAGAGCCTCGTGGTAACTCAATGTACCACTGGCAGCAAAACCAATCAGATTTTGTTGAAAAAGATGTAAGTGAATTGAATCATCAATGATGGAATTAGATGCACACCAGAGGTGATAAGTCATAACATGATTTGACGGATCCTCTCTTGACTTACTCTCGAACTTCGGGATATCACTGGGCAACTTATTAGGCATTGGCGGCTAATACAGAAGATAGTAAATCAGCTCGTTCGTAAGGCGCGACAAATCAGGTAAATCCAAAGTTGCAATAAATGGTAACTGATGGTTAGGGTCGCGAAATCCTTGAGTAACAAGACCAGCCCCAGGAGGAGGATATCCAGGATAACCTGGAATTGGATTTTCATTAGGAATGTTATAACCTCCCGGGAAACCAGGATTAACCGGACCAAATTGGGGTTGTTGAGGCTATTGATAAGTATAGCCAGGATATTGTTGATTTTGATAAACTGGGTTTTGTAAGTAGGACCAGATTGATACTATCCTTGGTATGGTTGATAAGTGAATTGCGGTTGACTTGTAGCAATTGTACTTGGACTAGCTTGTCCTGCAGGCATCTGGACCGAAGTCTGAAATGTAGGTCTTGACTGGGGCACAGAGACTTGAGGAGTTTGCACTGATGCAGGGATAGTAGAAATCGAAGCTACAGATACTCCAGAAATAGGTGTGGTAGGTTAAAAAGAAATTGCAGCAGTTGCAGCAGTATTTCGAGATGAAGTCTGAGGTGAGCTAGGCCCAGGCTTCTGAACTAAACTAGGTGCAGAGGTTTGAACCATAGGTTGGACAGGTTGCTGGGTTGCACCAGAAACCAAAGGTTATCCAGGTTGACTTGATAACTGCACATTAGGTTGCAAAGTCTATTGAGTTTGTGACAGATCCCACACCATATTCATTCCGAGACCCATAAAAGGTTATACATATGGAGGACCATAACCTGGTTGAACGTAGGGCTGATAATTAGGAGGTACATTTCCAGCTCCTTGTAAAAATGATTGACCAGAAGGCAGTTGGAAACCTTGAGTTGGGTACTGACCTTGAGGTTGATAACCCTGAGGCACATATTGAATCTGGTGTTGATAAGCATCTTGAGGAATATACTGAATCTGGGGTTGACCTTGGGGTATGTACTGTCCTGAAGGTTGAAAACTTTGAGGTAGGCCTCCAAGTGGAAACTGACTACCTTGGGGTTGCCCCCCAGGTGGTAATTGACTACCTTGAGGTTGCCCCTAGGTGGTAACTGACTACCTTTCCCCCCAAGTGGTAACTGACTACCTTTCCCTCCAGGCAGTAAGTGACTACCTTGAGGTTGAGGATTTGGAATACTACCAGACATCATAAAAATTTGCTCTGCGTTCAACGTTTTAGTTCCATTATTACCAGGTGATACCTGATGTTCAGTCGGTCGAGGAGTTTCTCCTGAAAAAGTACCAGAAAGTGACTGGTACCCCAAAGGAATAGTAGGACCGCCATATAAAAATGTTTTCGGTGATTGGGAAAACATAGATGACTATCTTGACATGATTGATCAAGGATAATAATCTCTGGGTGTAGGATGAAAATAATCACACACAAACAAAGAAAATTTTAATAAAAGCACCTAAAGTCTCTAAAGAAATAAACAACTGAATCACACACCTAAAAAATCTAAGAGTTCAAACCACACACAAACAATAACTTCCTGTACTAAAAACACTAGTTGGTGATGAAATCCAACGTCGTAGATTTTAATACAGAAAGGGCGGTTGGAACAGTTACCCCGACAACCTGCTTAATGAAACAGACTAGCACAAGTTTCTTCACAAAACCATCTCGAGTGAAGAGAACCCCCCAGAGAGTCCAAGTGAGTCTAGTTGATGTGTACTCTAGGTACAGTGAGACCCATCCTTCACCGTCACCTTAGGAAATAATCTTAAGTTAATGGACACTAAGGTTACCAACAACAGCAAATACAACTGGGGGAACAGTCTACGATCCGATCTACGCGCAAGGACAGAGTAACAAAGCTCAATCCCCTTGAAGGCTCCTTGACATGATCAATCTGAGGTTTACCAACAAGTGACCCCAGGCTCCTCAACAATGGTTAATTGGAGGTTTACCATTTATAATACACGCAAATCTTCTATATTTCCCAATGAAACAGACTTGATTGTCTCAAAGGTTCGGACATGATCTCGTGAGTGACTCCTTTAAGAGAAGCTTCCCAAAATGTATCAATTACAATTGGATTTATTTCCTACCGCAAGATGTATCTACTTGTTTGTTTTAACTATCTTGGAGAGTTAATTACTCCCTACTCCAAGATACTAGCCTAAGCTATATTGGTGATAAGAGCCCTAGAAATAAAAAGATTACTAGATCAATTTTAATTAAGTGTTGTTTTTATGGGTTTTTCTTTAAGTCAATAGGTATGGAAATGAAACTTTGATGGTGTGAAGACTTGACTCCAAAAACACTAAAAAATGCACCTAAAATGATAAGCAATTTGTTTTTTCTTTCAGTGAATTTCTAGCTAAAAGAAAGAGTTCGAGAATGCAATTCTTTTGGAAACAAATCCTTCTTTCAACATGTAAATGGAAAGAAAACCTTTTTGTCTTTTTCAATAAGAAATCAAAACGAGACTACTAATTATGCTCACAATAAATCCCTTTTCTTTTTTAAAACTCGAAACTATAAAAAACAATTTCTTTCAAAAGAGATCTACTAGTTCTAGAAAATACTCAAAACTACAAAACTAATTTTGAGATCTAAAAACTTGAAAAAACCTAATTGAATAAAAGCTTCAATTCTTTTTGAGGACGTTTTACTTAGTTGTTTAGTAAACTAAGGATTCATTCATTCAGAATAACAAATCAATAAAAAAACATCTAGATATGTTTTCTTTTGGAAAAATGAAATTCAAAACTTATAACCAAGTTCGTTCAAAGATTTGCAAAGAGAAAACTAAATCTATTTCTCACAAAGGACATATTTCACAACTCAGTCAGACTCATCAAGAAGACAAAAAGACACCAGGGTAATCTAAGGTTTCTCAAGCTTCTGATCTTTGAGTTACTACAGAGACCATGTGAAAACCACTCCAGGCATGCAAAACTTCTAGAAAATCATCTAAAACAAAAATACCATCAAAACTCACTCATAAGAGGTTTTTGACAGGACGAATGAGATCTGGGTAGACACTAAAAACCTTAAATGAAACCTAAAATTAACTGGAAGAAAACATTTTAGGTTTTTCAAAAAAATTTACAAGGTCCACAGGCTTCCATAAGAACCAGATGCGGTACTGCTCTGTTTCCTAAAGGAATAAAGCGGAGATGCTCGCACTGTTCTGTAAAGAGAAAGTGCGGTCCCCTGAAAACTTTGAAAAACAAAAAATAATCCAAATTCTAAAAACTACCCAAGCCAACATACATCAATAAAAAACCAAAAACGCAAACAAGTCTCTCAAGTCAGAGACAAAGGAAAACCAAAAACCAAATTCATTCCCCAGTGGAGTCACCAATTTGTTGGCCGGATAAATCGATCTTGCAGACAAGGCCGATCTCCCTAGTATCATAAGATAGTCTAGCAACAAACATACAAATAAAATCTATCTCTCTAGACATATGCGATTCATAAACAAAAACTATAGAGGTGTTTAGATGCTACCTTAAGTCCAACGCTAGTTTGTAGTAGCCATCCTTCAACCGTCCGAAAGAGTTTCCTTTTGAGAACCTGCAATCATAAACAAGAAAACATCAAATAGCATCTACATAGCTAATATCATAAATCATGTCCATTATGGTGATCAAGGAATCCATAAAATAAACCATAAAACAACAACTTATTGAGAAAAAGAAACTTATTTGTATTAACTTTTGAAGTAGAAGAACCTTACAACCTTTTCAGCCTTGATGTTGAACAAGCTCTTCCCGGGGTCTGAAACAGGAATTTCCTTTACTTTGACAAGCCTTGCACTCTTCCAAAAGAGATCAAATAGGTATGTAATCTCTCCTCATAAAAGCTCAACTAATAAGACTAAGTTCCAACAACATTTCACCTCAAAAATATTCAGCTTCCAACCTCCCAAGTAACCAGCCCAATGCTTCATTTTATAGTGTAAAGGAAGGAGGTTATAGGTCCACCTATGAAGGGATAGAGTCCTCCTTCAAAGGGATAAGCTCCTCACATCAATGGGTTAGCTCCTTAAGGTATGGGATGCATGAACCTTAAGGGAGCGAACTTGCCACCTCAAGGTTCCTTCCAAAAGCTTCTAGAAATGAATCAAAGTGAGATTTTAAGAATATACTTGCGCCTTTTTAACTTTTACAGGGGTCTGCACCCATAACACAGAGACAGAGTGGTCAGGTGCGCAGGAGACATGACCATTAGGTGCGGGATCGAAGGTAATGCAAAGAGAAAGTGCAGAACCAGAGTTTTATAGACTTTTGAGGGCTTTCTCTTATTTTCAGGGCTTGACACGAGGAACTGAGGCTTAAGACTTGCAAAGGAGGAAAGTATGAGTGGTAATGGACTCACACAGATTGCAGAATGTCAAGGTGACAATTTTTTGTGCAACATCACCATAAGCTCCTGATCCGATGTCACTCTTATAACAGTCAACTCATCTAAGATCTCATTCAGTCCTCCGAGGAAGGAGTTAATCATTTGACCCTTCTTCATCTGATACGGCCTCATTTGGTTCTCGAGCAGCATTCTTCTTTGCACAGAAGTATGTTGGTATAGGTTTTTGAGATCCTCCTACATCTCAACTGTCATTTCCTTCTCGGCTATATGTGGTACCACATGATCCTTGACCTCGTTAAGGATAATGCACTTGGCCCTTGCCATCGCCTCTTCGTACTTGCCATTATCATTTGGGTTGACTGGGATAGCTATCATCTTCAAGGTGAAGTTCTTGATGTGATTCCTGTCAAGCACTAATAAGATTATGGCCTTCCAGACTGTGAAGTTCGATGATCTATCCAGTCTATTCTGGTCTCTTACCCCGTGTAGTGCCATGTCGCTCGTCTACTTCTCTCCTGGAAGTTCTCTGTTCGACTCCTCCGAGTCTCTACTTCCCATCTGGAAGTTCTCTTCTGGACTCCCTCTGAGTCATGATTTCCCTCCTGGAAATCCTTCTGTTGCTTGTCGAGATGCCCCCTACTATGATCGTCTTGTGCAACTGCACTACTGATCCAGGTTCCTCGGCTAGAAACCCTTGTTAACAACTCCTCTGGCCCTGCTCTGTCAAGTACTATTCTGACTACAATACCTCACCAGCTCCACTCTGCAATATTTTTGCAGCCTTCTAGACTCCAACAACTGCCTCTTTGTGAACTGCATCAACCCCTCTCTGCCTCATGCTAGCTCTACGTCACCCTAGATGAGTCTGCATCACCCCAAATGGGTCTGCGTCAGCCTTGGGATGTCCTGCGTCAACCCTTTGGCACTCTGCATCAGCAATGCTAGCCTCTCTGAGGCTCTACGCAGCTCCTGACTTGTCCGTGTGGCTCTGGCTAGATTTGCGTCACACTTCTTGGCTTTTGTGCTGCTAGAAACAACTTCTGTCACCTCGAGAAAACTGTTTTCTGCTGCTATTGCTCCACTCAGCTGATTTATTTTAGTCCTCTTGTGAAAAGTTTCAAACTCTGATACCATGTTGAAATTTTAAAGTTTACTTAGTTTAGAAACCCTTCATGCACTTTTTCTGATTTATTCCTATCTACTTGTTATTTTTCTTTAACAAGTTATTTACAAAGTAAATACTAAAAATAAACACTAGTGCATGCTCAACATATTACAGACCAACAACTAAAATAAAAAAGAACAAACACATCGCATGACACCATTATTTTTGGACCAATGTCCCTGGAAAAACCCAATGTGGGAAAATCAGTGCAACTATCTGAGGGTTTTCTTATTAAGCAATATCAGAGTACAATCTAGGTGCTGATACTAGCCTACCCAACAGAGAATTTCCTAAGCAGCTATACCTCACAGTTTGAGAGAAATCTCTTGGCTGAAACCACGGAAAACCCTTCCGGCAGCTCCTTAGAAAAAAACTACTCGTGCAACCCCAGCGTCTACCCAATCTGGACTGAGTCAGCCCCTCTCTGTCTCACGCTGGCCCTGCGTCAGCCCCAGAAGGCCCTGTGTCAGCTTTGGGAGCCTCTACGTCGGTTGCGCTGGCCCCTCTGGTGCTCTGGCAGCACTTGGCTGGCTCTACGTGGCCCTACGTGAGCCCTTGCTAGCTCTGCGTCACCCTCCTTGGCTGTTGCGTTGCTCTCCCAACACAATCTCTGCCTTCTCTGTTTCTTTGTACTCAATTCCCCTCAGCTACTCTCCCGATCACTGATTCTACCTCTCTTAGCAAACCCCGCTCTAGAGAATAGAATGACTGATCATTTGGTGTGTTCTCCAAGTGACCCTCAAGCCTTCTCTTATACTTTTCCTGTTGACATATCAACGACCGAGATTAAGTCCCTAATCAAAGGCTAAGATTAGATCTAGCTTAATCCATGTCATTTGGACCATTCTAACACAGATTCATATTAATACACATTAATATTTTATTTTCCCTAAGTTTAGACTTAGGGACTCCATTAAAAATATTAATCATTTTAATATCTCCTAATTTGTTTAGAATGTGTCCAAACCCTTTCTGGGTATTGGAGATCTCATATGCCCCAACCTCTCTGCCAAATTTCATGGCTAGAGCACATCCGATGCTACCCCAACTCAACATTGAGAAGCTATCGCGACTATTTAGAATAGTCTCGCGTGGCCCTCACACCTGTTATTTACTTGTGCAGCCTAAAACCAAAAACAGATTTCAATGCTCCATGTTTAGCTAATACTTCCTCATATGTGATCTCTATGAGAAAGAGGCACTTTGGATGTTTTAAATGCCTCCCAACTCACCTTATATTTATACAAAATATAAGGGCTTCATTTGGTGTGCTCCAACATGTTTTGTGCCACACAAATACACTAGACCAACCTGCACTAGGTGCCACAAAGCCCGCCAACTATCTTCAAAAATTAATACCTCATGATAGACAACTTGAATTTTAGTGATTTTCATTGCTCCAGGTTGGTTTTGAGATCCTTTATCACCTCAAACCACCACATGTTGAAAAATCCTCATGGATTCACCCACACAAGATTGGGTACAAAGCCCACATGTTGGGTTCCAAGCCCACAAAGTGATTTTGTGGCGCTCCAACCTCCAACCCAAGCCCACAAATATCAACAAGGTAGAATATAAGTTTTCCTCAGGAGAGATGGTTGAGTGGTTGATGGCTACAGTCAAGGTTGATTGATATTTTTTCTTAGCATGCTTAATGATAATTTCACATCTTAATTATTGATATTATAGTTTCCTTGTAACTAAATTAATTTTCCCATCTATGTATGAAGATGGGTATTTCCCTAATGGCCTATGCAAAGATGTACGTGTGAGGTATTTATGGCATTTATAATCTTGAGTTTCAGTATTAGTAGTGTTGGGTAGATATGAAGTTTCTTACAAGGTCATTGAAGAAATTATTTTTGGCATCAAGGCACACAAATGTACAAGTAGATGCCTAGCCTCATGGAATTGAGGTGGATATTTAAAATTAGGAAAATTCCATAAATTTCTACATATCTCAAACACAACTAAATGATAATACTCGGGGATCATGACAAAAACCGAAATCGTTGCTCAAGGAAGGAATATTTTGTTAGGTCGCCTAGTCATATTATTTTGTAGTGAAAAGACACTACTTAGGCATCGTCTTCTGTTTAGATTGTCTAAGGTGTCATTACCACGCAAATTAAAACCAAATATATATTGTATAAAATGAAGGAATAAGGAAAAAGTGTGGCGCTCACAATTTCTCAACCAATTATGCATTCATAAAACAAAGTAAGGAAATGATGAAAGAATTACAAACCTAAAAATAACAATGGGGTGAACAATGTTATATTAATGATGGGGAAAAAAGTGGAGTGCTTTATAGATCTAACAATTTAGTGATCGACAAGATGGCATTTGAAATAAGTGAAACTATAGATGATGGAAACACTATATGATGGGAAACAACACCATTACAATAACAACCCTAAATAGTAAGGCCCAAACAACATAAACATTTGAAGCCCAACATAGCTTAATCAATGTTACCAAATAAGTTTAAATACCAAACCATAAATTAAGTGGTACTACGTGAAAACCATGCTAGAAGGACAAATCATCATACAAATGAAGAATACTTCATTGGGTTACATCATAATACCATGTTTTTGTAAACAACATGACTCACCCAAACTCTACACTGAGATCACAAATCAACTATAGAAGAAATTAAATAACAAATGAACAAAGCAATGAAATAACCATACACATACCTTCCCACCCTTGGTCAATTCCAACTCCTATGGAGTCATACAATGATCAACATTATAATAGCTATAACCATCAACAATAAGCCTAAAAAAAGTTTTTGTTCTATCTTATCAAAGTTCCCGGAAAAACTCAATTCTCAAACCCAATAAAAAGATGATAGTACCTCATAACCTTGACAAAATGATAAATCATTGCGCAAGCAATAAATATTTCAATGGATTAAAGGACAACTTTATTTGTTTAGGAGAAAAACATGGCTTACCCATCTCTTTGTCATGTTTGTAGTGTCTAGGCTATCTTCACTACATGACCTTCATAGAATGTATAACTATAACCACTCACTACATAAAGAAAATCAATATAGTTGAGTACGAGACCATGGATTAAACATATAATAAGTTAAATAACAAATAAATGGAGTGATAAATTAGCCTAGATAATTTTAAGAAGTGCATTACATATAGGTAAGATGATTGACCTTTATATATGAGCTATGACCTCTATCTCATCTCTTTCATTTTCTCTTCCCGATGCCTTCCTTTCCTTTCCCGCCCAACAAACCAAACCAAGACCAAACTTCAAAAGATGAAGAAAAATGAAAAACAAAGGAAAACAAGTAGAACACAAAGCATGGCCATGCTCAAGCTCAACAAAACAAAAATATGCAAACAACAACAAACAAAAAATTGAAAACATCCCCTTTGCACATCATCTTTCTTGTAGTGATCTCTCTTGTACTGAAAGGAAAAAGGAGGGTTGAATTAGACTAAAATACACATAGAGATGGTAATGGTAAACATATTTCAAAACCAATAATTATTCATAACAGGAAATGTAGCTCCCTTAGAGTTTGTTTTATAAATATGGATAACCCATTTTGTATTCCAGTTACTCATGTTGACCAGAACAAGCCATCTACAACATATACATAATAAAATATTATAATGATTATACAATTTAATTTGGATAGTCAAACACAATAATTATTCGTAATAGGAAGCATAACTCTCTTTGAGTTTGTTATATAAAGGGAGATAAATCCATTTTTTATGTTGCATGCTTGTGCTCATTGGAACAAGCCATCTACAATGGATACACATTAAAATATTAAAATTGTAATACAACTTAAACTAGAGAGTTGAAGGCATGAAATTGTCATCAACTTACTTCAAGTACATTTATATTCCATGCTATATCTCAGACAATATAGGATATAATGATAAAATATGATTTTATTAATGTACAACAAATTACCACAAAATTAGGTCAATGGGACTAAAAGATACATCCAGTACGCGTACAATGTGGGAGTGTAAACATAACTCCCAAAAAATGCCAAATCTAAATCTAGGAAAAATTTAAGTAAAGAAGGATACAAGAATAGGACAACCTCATAAACAAGTACATAACCAAATCAAGTCCATTTATAATTTTTCTAAACTAAAAGTACTTCCACTAGGAATAATACAATCAATGGTTTAATAGGAGCAATCACTTTTTTTGTAAGAGGGATAACCATATTTAAACATATGGAACACCCAAAATCCTAGAATGTAATGGGCATGACCACATGTAAGTAGTGTCATATGTTAGCACAATGGTTGTTTCGTTGAAGGTTCAGTATGCTTTCTTGCTCGACCTTACCCTCCTTTTTAGGGCACGATGTGTGGTGGTGTGCATGTGAAACAAGAATCAAATATGCCTATCTTATGGTGTCTTGGAATGTGTGGAGCTAGGGGATGATTCCACCTACCATTTGATGGGATTGGGCACCATATTTTTTTGCATGCCTTTAGGTAGGTTAAATTATGCTTTGTTCCTTCTTGGTTTGAGGAAGAGCCTTATTTTAGAATCTTGCATCAAAATTCTACATTTTGTGTTGAAGTTCAAAGGATAATCACTAGACACTGGAGCTCATGTTCAAGCCAAAGGGCTCGTGTTGGTTGTCTGTATGTAAGACTACAAGCAAATATCATGTTATATTTGGCATATATATTTGGAATCTTGTTGGAGATAAGATTAAATAAGATAATTTTATTAATGTCCAACGAATAACCACAAAAGTAGGTCAATGGGACTAGAGAAGGATACATCCAATACAAGTATAATTTGGGATTGCAAACACAACTCTTAGAAAATGCCAAAGATAAATCTAGGATAAACTTAAGTAAAGAAGGATACAATCATAAGATAGCCTCATAAACATGCATAAAACTAGATCAAAAGCCCCTAGTGATGAACAAGACATGAATAAGTCCAAGGATGGAGTTTGATGATGTCAATAAAGCCCGATTTTGATAAGCAATGATGAGGGGGGTGACAATGGCGTTGGCTCACTATCAGCGTCCTCTAGATCCAATGATGTGTCTAGTTGCATGATCCTAGGGGGGTGTAGGAGCGAGGGATATTCCTATCATTTGAGGCTGAAGGAAAGTAGCTTTGGATAAGTCATTGGCTATTCCACTGGGACCAGGAAACCTGTTGGAGGGGTACCCTGCTCATGAACCGTCTAGAACTAATCCCTTTCATGCTCTGGGTGTGAGTGGACTAATGTGATTCTCAACACCTCCGCAAAATTCTCAAGGATACTGGTTGGCCTCCAAAAGGAGGGGGATAAGGGCAGACTTAAGGTCTCACTATTCTACTATCTGAAATACTTTAGAACTTAGTTTTCCACTCGTTGCTTAAATCAACTAGACTAACATGAAAATATGATGTGACCATTTGAATTAGCGCCGAGTGAGGCAAGGTATGTAGGGTTTGAGATCTCTGTTTGAATATATCCCTGATGAAGAGGGCTAGGCATGTCCAATCAGGATACTGAAATAAGGTAGAGACGGATTCTCTTGAATATCTATAGAGGTAGTGGTAGTGTCCTCTAATCTCATAGTATGGGGGGCACATAAAAATGAAGTGTTTCTCTATCTCTGGCTCCTGAAGGTGACACACTTAGTATTTCATATCAGACCTTGGTATATGGTGATCAATCTTTGATCGGAGACAATGAGAACCAACCCAAAGTTAGCCCAAAGGGATCCTATGTGACTAAAATCAATTTTTGCACATGTATGGGGGAAAACGATGATACAATATTGTAACTCTAGGAAATATTCAAGGTAGAAGTGCATCTTTGGGCCTAGGCCCGTTGTGGGGTGGGGAGTCCAAGTTACCTAAATGTATAATCTATATATATCCTCTATGGTGGATTGATTCAATAATTTTCTAGGAGACATGAGATGGCTCAATGTAGCAAGGGAGAATCTCAAGGGGGAAGACACTATTGGGAGATCGTCAGTGTCTTGAGAAGTTGAGAAATATCTGAGAACCAACATCATGTCTATACTAAGGGGTGATTTGAAGCAAGGGCATCCAAGGAACAAAGTTCAAGGTAGGGGAATTGGTCTCTCCTAACAACTAAATCTCTAAAATATGTGACTCTGTGGAAGAAAAAAACTAAGCAAAATATGACATCAAGGTGGAACTGTGGAAGGGGTGGCACCAAAATCTTCTTGAATAATGGGTTCTAGGATTGTAAATTTGGATTAGATGATGCTCCTAAGAAGCAAGGTGTGGACTCTCTCCATGTGGACCTAGCCTTTTTGTACCAAGCTCGACCCCCAGATCTCAGAGCCATAGAGGATTGTGGGTCTAATAATCACATCCATGAGGTAGATTTTGGACGAGATGTCCTGAAACTGACTTTGGAAGCATTATCTTTCGGTAAGGGCCAAGGAACTATACCCTTTGCTAAGTCGAGGTTGGAAGGCCTTCTACATACCAAAATGAGTTATGTGAAATGTACTCCTAGATAGATGTATGATGTGGTGGCCTCAATCTCCCCCCCTTGAAAATAGAAATGCATGTATATAAGAGTTTTCTTCGAAGCATTAACCTTGGTTTTACCTAGGTTGGCTATCAACTTTCGAAGGACACAAAATCTATCCAAGATGTTGATTTATCTCTACAGGTCCTCAGGAGTATATGCCAACAAGACCAAGTCATCTACAAAAGGAAGTAGAGAGATCAACCCCTAATATAAAAGGCACCCATCCCCCTCCTGGATGTGCTCATGGAGGAAAGATTCCAAATCATCATTGTAAATCCTGAAGAAGGTCGGCGAGGGGGGGTCCCTGTTTTACCCCAACTGTACTCTGGATAAAGTCAGAAAGGCCATGTGCCATCTTGAGGTTTCCAAAAACTGACTCATATAGTCTCATCATGGCTACCAAAAAGTTCTCAGATACGCCAATGCCCAAAGCCTCTCGAATAATGTTTCCCTATGCACAGTATCAAATTATTTTCTAAAGCTAGAAAAGCAAAAATATACTTTCGAAGAGCAGTGGTGAGCTTCCTCGATAATGGCTTGAAGTGTGAATATGTGGTCAATCATATGGTAACTCATGAAAAATCCTATTTGTCCTCTAGCTCCTCACAAAGCCACTGATGTAAGACTACCACATAAAGCTTAGAGAAGGTGTGGTTCACCATGATAATCATGTAGTTTTTTAGCTCATAATTGCTCCCTAATTTGTGGATCAAATGGATAATGTGTCTTACCCAAGCAGGGGGGAAGTCAGAAGAAAACACATGGTTGAATATATTGGAAATATAGAAATCAAGAGACTAGATGTCATGCTTTAGGAATTGTGCCCGAAATCCATCCTCATTTGTTGCTCTGTTGATGCTCATGGCTGTGAATATTCTCTTGATATCCCACTCAAAGAAAATATGACATGAGGAGAGTATTCCATAATTGTAGTGCAAAGGCGTGTTTTGTATGTTATCTACTACACCCTATATGGGGAGAAAATATTTGATTGGGGATCGATAATTTGAGATGAACTAGTACACAAATTGACAAAATTCAAAAGTCCAAGGGGATCTTCATCTTTGCATACCTATCTTTTGCTTTGATTTTCTATAACATTTTTGAGACATTGCCACTAAATGCTAATGTCAACCCTCATTTACACTTACAAGGAAATGGCATGATTATTTGGCAAACTTGTTGAAGAGCACTCCATAGTAATGTCAACCCTCATTGACCCTTACAAGGAATATCATGATTATTTGGCAGACTTGTTCGAGAGGATTCCATGATTTCAATGCTAAGGTATGTTGTGTAGGTTAATTATTACAAAGGACCATGGGGATTTTCATGTTTACATATTTATATTTTTCTTTGGTTTTCTATAAACATTTTTGAGACATTTCCACCTATTATCACTCAAATTGTATGTTAAAGTGTTGAAAGTTGCAACCCAAGTCGTACAATCGAAGTGGAACGTTCGTAAATCAGCCACTATCACCTCAATAACCTACCTTGCTTCTTTAGGCCAAATTTGCTCCAACTTCGAGGGGGTCTCCCCTAAGATTGATTGTGGCATAAACAATTTGGAAGAAGGTGACATCACAAGTAGCCGCAGTGAATAAATTGGGTTTTTAATAGATAAAGGGAATAGGGGTGATGGAGGGATTTGAAGACCAATGCCAAGAATCAAGGGCAATGGAATCAAAGGAATGTTAGGATGAGAGGATATCAAGAAGCATGTCCCTCCTTAGGTCAGTTTCCAGAATAATGGATGGGAACTAATATTGAAAAGATGCGTAGATTCTCGGGCATCATGGTAAACTTCACGGTTAAGAACCCAATGAAGATGAATCTTCAATAACATTTCCCTTAGACCAAGGATTGATTATAGCATAAAATAAGCCAAGCATTAACTAAGGGGACCCCCTCAAAGGTCTACCTAGAAAACAAGCTCGGTGGCAACAACAAGGGGATGTCTAAACATGTGTCTATAACACCCACTTCCACATTATTGTTGTCCCTTAATGGATCGATCTCACTATGCCTTATGGTGGTATTGAATCCATTATGATTTAAACTTTACAATTTTTTGCAAATGGAATGAGGAAAACAAGACATGCTAGAATAAAACATAGTAAACATAAAACGCCAAAGGCACCAAAAATATTTATATTAAGTTCCCATGAGAGGAACATGTTGGGTATATTTTATATTCTTTCCACAACTAGCATCAAGCACCTAGCGTAGCGGGGGGGTCACTGTGGGCGTTGTCGACACCTCCCCCCTACACAGGGCCTGGGACAACGCCCTAGGAATTTATTATTATTATTATTATTTTTTATGTAGACCCAAGGATGGAGGGCAGACCCAAAGATGGTGGTCGAACCTACCCATTGTTTTGTGCATGGATTTTGCACATGGTTTTAGGCATTGATGGTTTTCCACCCATGGTATTTTGTAGATCCAGTCAAGGTAACTATAATTATGTTCTAATTCATGGTTAGTGGATCGAGGTTTATGAATGCTTTGACATGTATATATATGTATTGTAACATTGAAAGAAAAATAATGAAAAATCAATCTAGTAGTCCTAGTTTTGGGATCGAGGGTAAAATATCTGTGTATATTTGTTTTATGTTCTCGCCATTGTATATTTTTCTATTTTAGGAATTCATTTGCAGGTAATTTCTATACAGGGTTAAAACCTACATTTGGAATTAGAGTTGTTTCGACTTCAAGGGGACGCCTTTGTTGCTGAGGGGTTTTTCTAGGGCCTATGGTAGACCTTTTTTCAGTGGGAGATTTGCGGGATCGATTCTTGCAGTGAAATATGGCGAATAATGGAAAGATAAAGATTGAGGAATTTAATGATCAGAGTTTTGAGCCATGGAAGATCAATATGGAGGATTTGTTGGTGGACTGAGATTAGTGATTGCTATAGATCTAGGTATGACACCAATAAGAATGTTGACATAAGACTGGGTGAAGTTAGATCGGAAGGCGAATAGCATAATGTTATTGTGTCTCTTAGATTCAGTAATGTTGAATGTATTAGGGGAAGCTACAATGAAGCATTTGTGGGACAAGTTAGGGACTTTGTACTAATATAAGTCTCTGGTGAACAAATTGTCCCTGCAAAAAAAGTTGTATAACCTTAGGATGAAGGATGGAGACTTGACGACAGAGCATCTGAACACCTTTAATACTATAGTAAGATAGTTTTTATCAATTGATATAAAAATTTCATAAGAAGATAAATGCATCAGTCTGTTGCGTTCTCTACTAGATTCTTGGGATAGTCTAGTTGTTACAATAGGTAGAAATACAACTACCTTGAAGTTTGATGAAATAGTCTCATCCTTGTTGTGAGAGGAAATGAGACGGAAAATAACAGAGAGATAGAACAGAACTGCAATGTCCATGAGAGGATGGTTCCAAAATAGAAATAGAAATAAGTCTTTGAGTGGGAGATCTAAATCTCTAGGAAAATATGTAAAGATGTGATGGAAATGTGGAAAGTAAGGGCACTACAAAAAAGATTGTATATCTAAAGCTCCTGAGAAAGGAAAGGGATCTAGTGATGCTCCTTCTACAGAGGCAAAAACCACCTCAGTTGAAGGTGGGGATGTTTACTTTGCTTCTTCTTAAAGTACACATGTAGATCACGAGGCATGGTTGATTGACTAAGGTGCATCCTTTTACTTCACTCCCCATAGGGAGTGGTTTTGCGAGTATGAGACACATAATGATGGTGATGTCTTCTTAGGGGATGACAGGAAGTCCATAATCATGGGACATGAAAAATTCAAGCTGAAGTTGCATGGTGGAAGGATTAGACCACTTCCTGGTGTTTTTCATATTCCTGCATTGGCTAGAAATCTGATTTTTGTAAGCAAGATGGATGATGCAGGTGTAAAAGTAGTGTTCAGGAAATATACCTACAAGATGGTTCAGGGTGCATTGGTATTGATGCAGGGAGTTCAGATTGGAACTATGTGCAAACTTCTGGTGGGTGCAACAGTTCTTTGGTTCTTGAAAGTGGAGAAGAAAATCTAGTGGTCTCTGGAGAAAAGACCATGTTATGACATCGAAGGCTTGGACATATTATAGAGAAGGGAATTCAAACACTGCATGGTAATGGTATGGAAAAAGGTATGTCTAATTTCTCTTTGGATTTCGATTTCTGTGAACAATGTGTATATGGGAAGTAAAATCGGGTGAGTTTCCCCTCTGGTGCTAAGAGGGTGAAAGGGATATTAGAGCTTGTGCACAGTGATGTATTTGGACCTATGTCAGTTCCATCACTAGGTAAGTCTATGTACTATGTCTCATTTATTGATTACTTCTTGAGGAATACATGGATATATTTCCTTAGGAAGAAATCTGAAGTTTTTGATAGGTATAAATAATTTAAGGCTCTGGTGGAAAATCAGACAGAGAAATTGATTAAGGTGTTGAGGGTAGATAATGGTGGAGAGTTTTGCAAGAAGTTATTTGAAGAGTTCTGTAAGAAGTGTGGTATACAACAACAAAATACTACTGCACACACACCTCAAAAAAATGGTGTTGCAAAAATAATGAACAGGATGTTGATGGAAAAGGCAAGAAGCATGCTTAGTGGCGCTAGATTAGGGCAGGAATTTTGGGCATAGGCAGTGGATACTGCATGTTACCTATTTAAAATATCACCTTCATCAACTTTCAAGGATAAGAATCCACACGAGGTATGGAATGGTAAGAAACCCTCTCTTTCACATCTGAGGGTATTTGGCTGTGATGCATATGTACATGTTCCAAAGGAGAAAAGAACCAAGTTGGATATTAAATATGAAAGGTGCATATTTATTGAGTATAAGGATGGTTTAAAAGGTTATATGCTTTAGAACCTAGAAACAAGTAAGGTTGTGTACAACCGAGATGTGGTGTTTAGAGAGGCAAAATATGTTGTTAAACATGAAGTCCTACCAAAGGAACCTTAGAAGATAGAGTTTGAAAAAAAAGAGGAAGAATCAAACTCTACAATAGAACAAGAATTAGAAGAGGAAGAGCCAAAAACTTCAGTTTTGAGAAGATTAGTTTAAGAGAAAAGGAAGCCAGAGAGGTATAGTCCATTTGCTTTCTGTTCAAAATTTTCTTTATCTATTACTGATGATGATCTCAGAACTATTAGGGAGGCAGTGGATTCAGAGGATAGAAAATTTTTGAAAAAGGCCATGGTTGATGGAATGGCATATTTGGACAAAAATGAGGCTTGGGATCTGGCGGAGTTACCAGTTGGGAGGAAACCCATTGGTAGAAAATGGTGTTTAAGAATAATATGAATGCAAAAGGCAAGCTGGAGAAATTTAAATCTTGGTTGGTAGAAAAAGGTTATTCCCAGGTGCCAGGAATTGATTTTGGTGATACCTTTTCTCCTGTTGCCAAGTTAGCTTCTATTAGATTAATTTTATTTGTTGTTGTTGCTTTTAATTTTAAGGTAGAACAAATGGATGTGAAGGCAATATTTCTTCACGGGGATCTGGAAGAAGAGATCTATATGAAGCAACCTAAAGGCTTTGTGGTGAAGGGTAAGAAAGAACTTGTATGCAGGTTAGAAAAAGTCTCACTATGGGTTAAAACAGTCACCAAGGATGTGGTATCAGAAATTTGATACATATATATGGGGACTTGGTTTTAAAATGAGAAAAGCGGATCATTGTGTGTATTTTAAATTAATTGGTGACCATGTTATTTATTGGTCTTTTATGTTGATGATATGTTGTTGATTGAAAATAACAAAGGAATTATCCAGAATTTAAAGACCCAATTGTCCTCCAAATTCGACATGAAGGATCTTAGTGTTGCAAACTATATTTTGGGCATGGAAATTAAACGAGATCGGGCAAAGAGGAAGCTCTAATTGAACCAAAGGAAGTATTCCAAGATAATATTGCAGAGGTTTAATATACAAGATAGTAAACAAATGAAGGTTCCTATTATTGTAGGTGTAAAGTTATCTGCTGAATAGTGTCCCAAGACACAAGAAGAGGAAGAGGACATGTCCCATGTTCCATATGCGAGTGCAGTTGGTAGCGAAATGTATGCAATGGTCTACGATAGACCATACATTGCACATGCAGTGGGATTATTGAGAAGGTTTATTTCAAAACCAGGGAAGGAGCATTGGACAACAGTGAAGTGGGTTTCCAGGTATTTGTGTGGCACTAGTGATTATGGTTTGTGCTACCAAGGAAGACCATGATTGGACATAGTTTTTGACATTCATGACTTTGTTGATGCAAACTGGGCTAGAGATGTGGATCGAAGAAGATCTACAAGTGGGTATGTGTTTAACCTATTTGGAGGAGTAGTCAGTTGGATGAACAAGAGACAGTCTGTAGTGGAACTTTCAACTACAGAAGAAAAATACATGGAAGCCACTCATGCAAGTAAGGAAGTAGTTTGGTTGCAAAGGTTGTGTTCAAGTATGGGGTTGGTACAACATGCTATAAGGATAGACTGTGAAAGCCAAAGTGTAATTTTCTTGGCAAAAAAACTTGCTTATCATTCAAAGACAAAGCACATTGATGTTCAGTATCACTTTGTGAGGGATATGGTTGAGGAAAAAAAGGTGTTGCTAGTAAAGGTGGACACTTTGAAGAATGTCGCAAATTCATTGACGATGTCTGTGAGCACCGAGAATTTTTCTTGGTGTAGAGAAACAATGACTATTGTAGGGTTGTACCAATGACTAAGCTCTCCTATGACCCCCTGTGTATAAAGAAAACAAGTGGGAGAATGTTGGGTATGTGTTATATTATTTCTACGAATAACATCAGTCATTGGGCATAGTGGGGGTGTCACATCCCCCCTACACTAGGTCCGATGAAACGCCCCAATAACTTTCTTTTTTATGCGGACCCAATGATGGGGGGTAGACCTAAAGATGGTGGACAAACCTACCCATGGTTTTTTGCATGGGTTTTGCACATGGTTTTGGGCCTCATGGTTTTCTGCCCATGGTATTTTATAGATCCAGTTAAGAGAACTACCTTTATGTTCTAATCCAAGGTTAGTGGATTGGCGTTTATGAATGCTTCAACATGTATATATGTATTGTAATATTGAAAGGAAAATAATGAAAAATCAATTTGGTAGTCTCAGTTTTGGGATCTAGGGGAAATCTCTGTGTATATTTGTTTTATGTTCTCGTCATTGTATATTTTTTTGTTTTAAGAATTTGTTTGTAGGTAATTTTTGTACAGGGTTAAAACCTACATAATACTCCCACTATCAAACCATGAATTACAAATGCAGAATTCCTACCTTTATATAGAGGTAAGGACTCCCTTTTCATTAAAATAATATTTTTATAAAATCCATTGGACCTAGTCTAAATTCTGGAACTATCTAATTAAAATATAAAATAATAAAAAATGCAAGTAGCTTTGCCACATGTACAATAAAATATAAAATGAGGCCCCACAAAATATTTGTAAAGAATAATTCATCCTTTAACATCCATAACATAATTTTTATCACCTTGAAATGAGATTCCACTACTTAATTAGAATATCGGCCATCTTGGACTAAAATTATTGCAATAGTTACAGGAATGGCTCAATGGTAGCAAAGGGGTGGAAACTAAACCTCTTAATATTCCACATCTCTCTTGATTTTTCCACCCACTCTCTCTCTTCCCAAGCTAAGGGTTTTATTAGGGGGTTACTTGTAGAATGCTAAACCAAAAGTAGAATTGCACTGACATCCTCAAAACCACAGGGTTTTCCTTTGGATGAGTTGAACAAATGAATATTTGGTGATGATCGTAGGGACCACCACCTATCCATGTGGTAGTGGAGATTCCACAGGACTTAGCTTCATTGTTTTTGGTGCATTGGAATCCAAACCCAGACTAAAAAATATTCCCTTATAATCTACCACACAAAGTTTCATATGTCATTGTCCATTGAAATTACTAGCATTATTACAAACCAAAGGTTTCTGATTGAAGACCTCCACCCAGCCTGTTGGAAATATGCTATAGTGACAGTGCCATATTCACTCAAAGAATGACACTTATTGCAGTGCCTTCCATCATATATAAATATGCATTATGCATAGGTAAGCTATTAGTAAAATTATTTATAACTCTAATGTTTCTTTCTCATTTGCAGTCTTATTATGTTTCTTTCCCATCTGTAGTCTTATTGACGACCCTCAAAAGGCACCCTTCTCACTGTTGATAAGTGTTTTTACATGCCATAATTTATGTGTGAATAGATGTAATAAAATATCCATGGTTTCTTGCTATTATAACACATATATTGTTGTTGTTGTTTAACTTGTTACTGCTGCACCTTCAATAATGCAATTCTAGATTTTTGATATTGTTCTATTGTCATTCCAAGATGAAAATTCTTAGGATTATGCTCATTAAAAAATGTCCCATAGGAATTTTCATAATGATTTCAGAGAGATCTGGATCAAAATTTTGTTCCCATGTATCCCTCCTTGGAATTGCTTAGGCTTCCACCACAAAGGATAATTCTAGAACTTGACTAATTAAGGAAATCAAATTTGAAATCAATTCTCCCATGAAAATTATTCTATTCACTTAGATTTAAGGATGGAACCAAGTTGGAACAATTCATGGGTTGTTGGTTGTTCAATACTGCTAAAACAAACCTGCAAACGATGAATTAACAACTCTCTCAAATGGTCAGATATCAACCCAAGACAATCCCCAAAATGTTGCCTCATTTGTCACAATTATTGGTGGTGGGATATTTCATGAAAAAGGAATAATAGCCAAGATGAGTTGTTCTATTTTGTATAAAGGAGCCAAAGGGTGTCAAAGAACTCCTCTTCTACTACCTTGCTTCTAGGTCCAACCCACAACTTTCTAGGCCTTGTTTCCACTTCTAGGTGGTGTGGCCCCAAACATAACAAAATAATTGAGATCCACAACATAATACATGGATGTATAGCAACCCATATTCAATATTGTTCTCTTGATTCAAATGGAATTTCATACTGGAATATACCAGTACGTGCATAAGTCATTTTCTTTCCAGCCACTTAAAGGTTCCAGTTATTGAGCATTGGTATTTTATGTCATAATATAGCCTCAAAATCATTCTCATCTTCTCCTCATGTCATGATTTCACCATATACACATATTTGAATGCTTGTACATCTTTTCTAATTCTAGGTCTTTGTATAAGCTGACCCAAAAAATTGCGGCAATCTTATTGAAAGAATTTCTATAGGTATTGTTACCCACCAAAAGTGGGTGACCCCATAGGATAATTTTTCTCCTAGATATCTCTTTAGTTGATAATCGGTAACCCTTGACAGCCACTAGTGTAGCTGATTCATTGTCCCATTTGATCTATGCTCCCTGCATCAGTCATATGTCCCCTCGACCATTTATCAAGAGCATATGTTTGAAGGTGGGCAGTGCAACCCAAAATGTATGTTTTCTATTGTGCAATTGAGTGCTAACACTTATTTTTCCTTGGGCATCTTGGGCATGGCTTATTGGGTGACTTGGAAGAAGGAAAGGATTTTTTTATCATAGTTTTGTTCACTCACCTTAAATGGGGGTTAATCCTCAATCCTAGTCCTGTTGGATCTCCCCTATTGTCATATGGCTTTAGGAAGGGAATTACTTGGGAAACCATGATTTTGGTAGCGCATTCTGATTTTCATGTTCCATATTTTTCACTCCCCTCCACACATTACAAGACATATTTTATCATTATCCTTATTTGGGTCCACATGACCACTAGGTCTACAGGAACTGGTACACCCCCTCCACTTGTCCACATGTTTGGTTCGAGCCTGGAAATGTTGCCCTGAAGGTTTATGCAACTAAAAGAACGTTAAAAGCATATCATTGCCATAAGCAAGAAACAAAAAAAAATATATTATAAAATTCAAAATATGGTTGGGACATTAAAATAACACATCGACAAAAGCCAAACATGAGATCTACCCATTATCATTATGCCATCACCCTCGTTCCTAGGCCCATGAGTTCCCCCACATCATTGAGAAACGCATGCATGTCCCAACACCAGGTGGGCGATGAACTAAACCACCTTAAGGGTGTAATAACTACATATATCATACATAGCATGATCTCATCTCCTGGAGCCTCGAGTAGTAATACAGAGAAAAATCAAGAAAAGGAAAATGGCTAATGAAGAAGGGTGGAAAAATAAAGGTCGGGGTAAGTCATGTATCTACAATTGCTCCCTCCTACATCTATACACCCAAATGTGTGGACATTCCTCATCATTACCATCCTTGAACCCATGGAATTTGGATTTGAGACCCCCATGTCCCTATCCATCTCATCTTTATTCACATGACTTCTACCTAGGGAGGTAACACTATTACAAGGTTAAAGCCCTAAATTTGGAAGAGAATCCCACTATGAAGTCTTAATTTTCCCTTGATTAACAATCTTGGTTCACTTAGATGCATTAATGAATTATTGTACCTAATGGTGAGGAAGTGTATTAGATCTTATATGTAATTGGAAAGTGGTTTCATCATGGGTTGGGCAACTTAATTAGGGCCCAAACCCACCAGAGAATCATATTGACATTTCTATGGAAAGTGTTGAGATCCATGGGACTACATCATGTGCTAAAGCATCATTTCATGCCATGGGCACCTTCAAAAGTATTAGTAGTCTGCTCATTTCCCCATATTATTCGTGAGATGATGCACTTGGACCAGTGTGCCCCAACTGGCTTAACATATTATGGTAGTTGATCCATGCCCATAGGAGGTTTGCCTCACCCTTGAGACATGGGATGATAGGAACCGTCATCAGAGCCCTCATTTGGAGCATTATATAGGATATCTTATCATTAGGACATCCATGAGACCAATTTTTGTGCTCCATGCCTAATTTGGGGCCCCACATGATGAATTCCATGGAGACTAAGGGGCCATGCCCTTGTTCGAGATTTATAGAGCCTTATCTCACATTTTGGCATAAAGAGGACTCAATGTGGCCCTCTAATGGCCCTAAATTAGCATGATGTCATCAATTTGGCTAGCTCTTGGATGGTTAATTCATAATTTATCAGAGCTACTTTATCGGCTTGTGACAAAGGCCTTTATTTTGCGCATTATTATAATGTTAGGGGCTCTAGGATAAATATTCGACCTCTAAGGTCTCATATAAATATAACTTGCTCTAATTTGTGAGAGGGCATCATCACACTTGGGGTTTCGACCTATTTAGCTAATTCACACTTTTTTCCTTTGGAGATCTTGTGGATTATATTTGATGCACTATGATATTTGGAGCTAATTTTGTATCTTGTCTTGGAAGTACTTCTTGGATATGGATGGATATATTGCATGATTATATTGTAAGTTCTTTTGTTGATGGAATATTTCATTTGAAAATGTCTAATGCATGTAATTGTTGCAATTAATGTAAATGTTGTTGTTCCCTATTTTTGTTGGAGATATTTTTGGAAGCTATTTGGTTGGCTCTTGCATATGTTACTCATGATATAACATGCAACGGATGTTCCTAGTGATGAAATGTTATTTTTCTTCATGAAACTCCATATTCAAATAGTAGGTAGTTATTAAAGGTTTGTAGCTAGGACATCAACTTTTGACCTCCTTGAACACAAATTTGGCTAGTCTAAAGCATCTAGGACTCCTTTATCCCAAAGAAGAAGGCACCGACCTAAGTTGTTTGGTGACCAACTATTTTTTTCTCCATATTTTCTCCTCCTTAAATTTTTGGCCTCTTTTCATAGGATGTCTAGCAGGATAGAGAATATTCAGATTCGATGAGGACAAGACTCTTCCTTGAGGTCTCACCTAGGAGATCTCCAAGTTTGGTAGATTTCTCATGGTTATTCGTCCATAAATCCTTGTGCCCTAGGTGTTCCTTAAAAGGGAAACCTTACTTGTATTCCTTAATTTGGGAGCTTCCTTTAAGGTTATATGAGCATAGTATTTGGAGAAATAAACCTTGAGAAACCCTTTTTTCTCCTTCCCTTGACCTTGAGAGTGCCTTTGTCCATGGACAATCTCAAACCCCTAGGTCTCGTGCAAATCTTTTTTAGTTCTCTTAGAGGGAGCGAAGAGCCTCTTAGAAGAATCAAAGCATCACATAGAGATTCCTTAAGAGGTCCTACCTCATCACCTAGAGTCTTGACCTTAGGAATACATATTATCATCACATATCTCAAAACCCTAAGTCGTGGCCTCCTCATTTTAGGGTTTTTCCTGAAGAGCGTTTAACTTCTTTGAATTTTTTTTATTGTTTTTAAATGTTTTGTTTGTTTGTTTTTATTTTTATTATTTATTATTTTTTTAATTTAATTATTTTAAAAATTTTCATTTTATTATTATTTTTAATTATGCAATTATATTATTATTATTTTTTAACTTTAAAAAAAATAGCTTTGATGTTTTTTTTTTTCTTCTTCTTCTTTAAATTATGTTTTTTTTTTTTGCCCCTTTATTTATTATTTTATTGTATTGTATATGTATATATATATATATATATATATATATATATATATATATATATATATTATTATATTATATTTTTTTATGTTTTATTACCAACACGAAAATTATCAACATTTAGAAAAAAATATCCACACTTAATACATTATAAATTTTAAAGTGTACAAAATAAGTCTAAACAAAAAGGGTTGATGTTGCATCAACACTTTTCAGAATTAGCATGAAAATCACTAACATTTTAAAACAAATGTTCATACTTGATAGATTAAAAAATTTTAAGTGTAAAAAATAAGCCCTCTAAAAAAATGGGTTGATGCTGCATCAACACTTTTCAAAATCAACATAAAAATTAGTAACATTTAAAAAAATGATACATAAGAAAATTTAAAGTGCCAAAAGTATGCTAAATTTTTTTTTATTATGAATAACCACTTTTCAAAATCGGGTGCTTTTTTTGCTACCTCAAAAAAACGGGTAATCGATAATTTTCTCGTTTGATGCCATTATTGTGTCTCTCCTTGAATGGGCCTTGTGGAATCACTTGATACCTAATCATTCATATATTTAGTCCAAGTGATTTCCATCCTGTCGGGACTCCTACCACCAGTGAAAGTTTGTAAAGAATAGGGGACATTGACTATTGTGATAGTAGGTCATTGTCCCATTATTGTCACTTAGTCTAGTAGTTGTCCCATAGGTTTTCCTCCTTAACTCCCCTCTATGTTTTGTGGAAACAGGTACCCTTACTGGAAGAAGGGATAAAACCACCAAATGCTAATTTCAACCCTGTTTGAACCTTACAATGAAATGGCATGATTATTTGGCAGACTTGTTGGAGGGGATTCTACAATTATCTAATACACCCTCTATAGGGAGAAAATACTTGATTGGGAATTGAAAATAGCACACGAGTTGACTGAATTCAAAAGGCCAAGGGGAATTTCACGATTACATATTTAGTTTTTTCTTTGTTTTTAATAACATTTTTGAGGCATTTCCACTAAATGCTAATGTCAACTTTGATTGAGTTCCAGTGCATTTATGGTACCCAATGTTAAGGAGGCAAAATGACCCATTTCATTTCTATAGTTCAAGATGCGCTTGTTGGAAAAATCTAGACGATCTCTTAAATGGAAATGGAGAATATTGTTATGAACAAAATTACATGTACATTAGGACATGATTTTGAGATAAACCCTACTATATGTTGAGGTTTGCAATATGTTCTTTCAAGAAGAGTTTTGTAGGCAATGATTGAGATGTAGTTTTATCCATGATAAGAAGATACAATTTTATATTTTTCTTTTACATATGTTGGAACTATTACACACCAAGATGTGGGTAACCCAAAAGAAGAAAAAAATTCTCCTTTGGACAACAAACTAGCCAACAACCCTACATTGCTCAGTACATGGCACTGTGCTATGATCCTCTAGCATTTGCATTGGTCAGATATCGATCCCATACAACATTCCTCTTGAAGGAAGGTGGGTCATCCTTCAACAAGTACTTTAACTGGCTTGGAATCATGTGCTTTTATTTAATGTTTTAGAAATTCTAACATGAATTAATGGGCGATCTAGATGATTAATCAATCTTGATTGTAAGTTTGTTCTCTCACTTCACCAAGGAGGTTAGTTTTTGACCTTAGTCCAATGGGATCTCCTTTGAGGCTTGAGGGTCATAAGAGGTGCACTATATGGGAGATTTTGGATTGAAGTAGAATGTCCATGATATTCTAACTCTCCACTTTCCATGATTCCCTATATTTCATCTCCATTCTTTGGGCTTGTGGTCATTGGTTCATTGGGATTGGCACTCTTTGACCCTCATCCTTAAGTATGGGTTGGAAAATTTTCCTTGGAGGTTGATGCAAGTAAAAGAACGTTAAAAGCATAGAATGACCACAATGAAAGAAAAGGAAAGTTACCAAATGAAAAATATGGTCGACACATTAATTAACATGTGGGCAAAATCTTAGCATGAGCTCTACTCCCCTCATTAGCCATCACCCAGTTCCTTAAGCACTTGATGCTCCATCATATGATAAAGGAAATATTACATGGACCAACCATAATAAGTGATAAATTATCTCATAATTAAAGAGTAAATAAATTCTAAATCATTAAAAGAAAGCTTATCTCCTAAGCTATGCTCCTAGTCAAAGCGTTATAAAAAATAATTAAAAGATGCACCAAAGAGGTGTAAAAAGTAGGTCAAGGAAAGGTGTAACTCATGCCTCCATGATTGCTCCATCCTTATATCTATAAACTCAGGATATTGGAACTCCATCAGTTTGTTCCATGACCATGACACCTTGCCCTCAAGTTCCCCTCCATTTACACTATTATCACATGTAACTATGGACTGAAGAGTTGGACTAGGACCTATGACTTTCACTTATGGGATGGAAATGCCTAATAGGTTGACCATCTAGTCGTCCCTAACACAAGTAGAGAACACTTTTATGACACTTGGTCTAGTTATATATTTGAAGGTGATCTCAGTTTGAAATGTTATTGTGACCCCAAGCATTAAGTATGGTCCACTCTGATTCATCTATAGTCATTGTCCCTAATGATTGGTGATTATCACTTGATATTGAGATGGTTTTTCCAAGTGGTTATTTGCATAAAAAGAAATCCCTTTGAGGGAACCCTACAATGCTCCACTAGCATGCCCAGATTGTTTTGCACCTTTTAGAGAGTAGTGATGACCTTGTGAATGCGGTGAGGCCCCTTCATAGCAGATGTTTAGAATTTTGATGATTCCACGAGAGAACCAAAGCAACCCCATATGCTGCAACATTGAGCTCCTCTTGCTAGTTTTTGATTTACTTGATGTTGTACCCAATAGCCCCAGGATGCCCCCAAGCTAGCCTTGACACTACTTGATAGGAATTTCTTTTTTCATAGTCCAGATGATGATGGTCATCCATAAGATTACAACAGAGGACTTGTACTCTTTCTTCCGTAATCCAGATGATGATGGTCATCCACATAATGACAATGGAAGGCTTTTACTCTATCGTAGAGCCCCAATGCTAGAAAGAGAAGTTGCCAAATTAGCCATCTAGCCCTTGGGAGGGTGACGTAGGCCATCGAGAGCATGGATATTGGATATGGAAGCACTTTGAGTGCACTTCTTGAGGCTTCTCAATATTTAGAGTTAATTATGGTGGTGGAGAATCTCCTTAACCCATTTTTCACTTTATCATGGAATTTATCGCTTAAAAAGGAGTTGATATCATGATTCTAGAGGAATTTTACCCAAGTGTGTGGGCATTTATGGCATTATTTTATGGTTTTAACTTTTGAGCTATGAAGTTAGGTTGTAACCTCTTATCTTGTAAAACACTCAAAAGTAAGCTTGTTTTATGGCGTGTAGGCTTAATTATTTTGTAAAGCTAAAGGGATAAACCTCATATAAATAGAGTATCCTTCCACTTTATTTTATCATCATCACACATCTAAATTCAACCTCCTTAGAGAGAGTTTAATTTCCTTTATCTAACTCGCTTCTTGGCATACTATGATTTTATGGAATGTTTTTTCTTGGAGATTTGATTTTACATTGGAGACACCATTTTGGAATTGAAAGAAGAATTTCTTGGTGTAAAATGTACTTTTATTGCCGATTTTTCTATATTTTGCATGTGAATGAATTCAATCTAGGGTTTCTAAAATGTTGCATGTCTAAATGCATATTCCTTATTGGAAATCTTGGTAAAATTTAGCATGATAATTCTTCCTTGAAACCTATAGAAGAACCCCTAGTGTGCATTATCTATACTTGATTTCTCCCCTCATAAGAAAGGTAGCTAACATTTATAAGAGGAAAACAAAATTTTCGCCGCTTACTCCAATAAAATTTCATCTTCCTTTAAAATTTTCTGTAAAATTTCATTAGCCCTTGTAGCATTAGACACTGGCCAAGGTTATGTTCATCAAAATCCATAAAAAATTAAACATTTTTCTCTTCTTTGCCTCTCCTAGGCTTTAAAATGAAAGTCGTTATGGTTTCCTTTAGCCAAATTGTCATAAAGTTGAGTTTGAGTGGATCGTTTGGATGAAATTCCAAGGTTTAGCCTCTTGAACCCTTAAATCACAAATTCTATCATTTACAATGGTTAAAATTCCATATTCAAGGCTAACATCATCTTTTCTTAGCTTCTTTATGTCAATGAAACCCTAGTCCTTAGCTAGGCTTCAATTTGAAGCCTATTTGAGGGTTCCCCTATCCCTTTGTTGATCTAAATCATTCAAAGTATCCTTTCTTTGATTATTCCATGTCTGGATACTCCTTATTATTGTCTATTAATAAACCATAACTTGTAGTAGTCCTTAGCTAGTCTAAGGTTAGAATGCTTGTTCCTCTATAAAGGAGACTTGAGTCTTTTAACTTTAAGGTATCTTTTCTTAAGCCATTTATATCACCTTGAGCCTTCTAATCAAAATACCCTTATAGGTGAATAAGGGAAAGCCTCCCTCAGGGTGAAATTCCACTAAAGAGCAGGGGATTTGTTGTTGAGGTGATATTGGCAACCATTCCCTTATTGCCCACGTAGTATTTTGCCCATACTTCGATGAGGATTTGCATCAATTCTATGTTAGATTTTGTAGAGATGCAACATGAACCACTGTAAGAAGCATTGTAAACTTAGAAGAATCGACTAAGGTTTTACCTTTGATTTAAAGGAAGCTAAGGGTTTTCCTAGGTTCCTAGGTACAACCATGATGATGTGTTTAGAACATGATTTTTATCCAATATGCTAGAAACTCCCTAGAATATAACACACATAATCAAGGAGTTGGTGACAATCAAGAGGCCATTATAGACAAACTAGCTAATGAGGCTTTTGCATGGCGTTCTAGTTCTCTTAGCATGTTGACACAATCTAAGACGACACTCATACTTTGATAACATAAAATGTTAAACTAAGGTAAAAGGGGAAGAAAATAAAACTTTTGCACTACCCTAAGAAGCAAAAGATACATCATACCACTAAGCATCACCCTAATGGAGTATAATGTGAAAAGACAAGCAATAGTTTGAAAAAAGGGCTATTGTAAAAAAATTTAAAGGCACATATTCTATGAATTGAAAGAAGGTTTCTACTTATTATACCTAAACCGTGTTTCATTTTGACATAGAATTTAAAATTTGATTCAAAATCAATAGAGGTTCAACCTAGACTCGAGCTCACACTAGTATTGACTCTGACAAATATGATTTCAATGACTCGATTTACTAAAAAAATTTAAATTAAATAAAAATATATATATTTTAAAGACTCCAAATCATGATTTCAAAAAAAATTGATTTTTTTTTTTTAAAAGCATTATGAATAAATGAGAAAAGAACATTTAAATGATAGAGAATGTTCCACCATCCCTTATATTGGGATCCTCATCATTAGTATCACCTTTTCCTCTTGTCTAGGTTTTAGTGAGATCAATCAACACCATCCTATTTTGATGAAACTACCTAATCCAAGCCTTATAATATGGTAGAAAAGGCTTAACATGCTTAACTAAAGATTATGGTTTGAGTGAAGGGTACATTTTCACTAAACCCGTGGTAAAGAAGTTCAACAATAAATACCACGAACATCAAGGTACATAAAGGGCTTGGTGTTCTTGATTAAATGCCAATTTCATACCCTCAAACTGATGATAGACTCCACTAAAGATGTTGCAACTCAGCCAACTTGAAATACCGAAAATTGTTAACTATGTTCAATATTTGTTGAAATTTGAATGGGACATGAAATTTTACTTTCTCCATATGAAGTCCAATAAGGTTGGAACCACTATTAAACATCCTAATACAATTAATGGTAATGCTAAAATTGACCCTTTACTTTAGAAATTTAGCATTATCATTAATTGTGAGCATTGTTAAGATTTAGGAATTAGGTTTTTTGTTTTTTCATATTAAAAAGATTGCTTCTTTCTTGCTCAATCCACCATGATGGGGTCCTACATCTACTCGACTAAGTAGGGCCAATTTGGTATTGAATCAATGGAGTCATGTTTGCTACCAAACCGGCCCATAGAGTCGATCTAATAAATGAGTCAACCCAGTCACCTATCAAGTCGATATAGTTGACCAAGTCTAAGTCAACTTAGACCAAGTTTTAGAACATTGTCACAATGATCTTGAGCATATTGCAACATGTAGCTTGAGGACATGAGCTTGGAGCCTTACCATTCTTTAATGTCACCCAAAGATAGCCTTATGAAGATCACTTGGTTGGTAGAATGCTTAGAGATGTATGGTTTATTGAGTTTACATTTGGGTGCATAACATAACAACCTCTTTATTGGAGAAATTTAGAGACTTCAAGAGGATAATTCTCGAAATGTCACCCAAATATAGCCTTATGAAGATCACTTGGTTGGTAGAATGCTTAGAGATGTATGGATTTTTGAGTTTAGATTTGAGTGCATAACTAAACAACCTCTTTCTTGGATAAACTTAGAGCCTTCAAGTGGCTATTATTAGTAGGATGAGGGCAATACAACTACACTTTAAACATCAAATCTGCTTGATGTCCAATACTGATGTTGCAGACAATCCTGTATTGACTATGGTCCTAATTCATAGATCTGATCTATAGAGAATAATGCTTCATACAAGAATTTTTTATGGCTCTTTATTTACATAAGCATGCCCAAGAAATTTAGAAAACAATATAGCAGTCCTACAAGCATAGATAAATGTAAGAAAGAATGGAGAACTAGTGTTGTTCAAAGGCTGTTGATGAGTCCCATCAATAGGTACTTTTTGAATATCAATATGCCATCCTCCAGCCTTGAATATATCCTTATCTTACATTAATGCACATTTTTTTGTTATTTTATGCTTAGTAAGAGGAGTAAAAGGTGTTTGTCATAGTATGTGGCCTAATGTGGTTTAATTGTAGGAAAATGAAGCATTTTTTAGGCTATTACTATGCAGGGGCTTGATGGATATAGCTAGGAGAGAATCTAGGGGTTTGTCTTCCTCCTTAACTCCCTAGACTTGACTTGGGATCATAATATCCTCTGTCACTAGTTTGAGTTCATTGGCGACCGAGTGACTCCTAGTCCAAATGAAGATCACGAGGGACAAGATCCACCATTTTCGAGATCAAGGAGGGAACCACTCCTAATTTCAAGGGAGTTGCTTCAATTGCCTTTTGTATAAATAAACTAGAAGAAGAGCCCATTAGGATTCAAAGTTTTTGTTTAGCTAGGTGTAGCTATTGAGCTTCAATATTGACATTGTTATTTTAAGATTTTATGTGATGTAATAGACCTACACTTTTTGATAATGAGAAGTTTCATTTTAAGCTGCATCTGAGTGAGTTTTAGAGGGGTGAGACCCTTGGGTTTGGGCCCAACCCAAAGGCTTTGGTCCATCTTCTTGTACTTTTCTCCTTGATTCCAAGCAATTCATAGTTTCTTTCATTTCAGTAGAGATTAATCTATAAAATCCTGTGGTTGCAACGTCTACATCACATCTCTCGTGGGAGAATGAGAGGAAGGATTCAAAACCACATCCAAAAAAGACTGTGTTTATGATTTTTTGGAAATATATTAGTATTGGTTGTGCTATTTTACAGTTTCTTTCTGTAGCTTAGAAGTTAGTTTAGTGATAAGATCAATGGTATTGCATGAATTAGATGTTATTTAAATTCAACTCATCTTTTCCATCATAAGTTATTTCATTTTGTTAATGATAAATGGATGTAATGCATGTGATTGATTGCAGGGATGGTTTACTTGCAGGGAAGGGCACCTTCGCCACTTCCATCTTAAGATCTTTCATCTTTTCCCTCCACTTCCAAACTTCGTCCCAAAACCCTGTTTTATAAGCCATACTGCCTAGTACACTGAGAGCACTCATCCTAGTGCAAGACATGCCTCTGATAGGTCCTGAGCTTGGCTAGGGGCTCAAACAAACGTCCCTCCATTTGCTTCAACTCCCATCCACCTCTCCATATCCTCAAGACATCGTTTCCACCTTCAAAAAGCACTCGGGTGCCCTCCTGTAGCATTACAGGCCTTCCTGTAGCATTACAGGCCTCTTGTAGCAATCACCTGTTGTTATGAAACCAACTCAAAAAAGATAGAAAAGATAGATCAATGCCTTAGAATTCAGCCTCTTCGAGGGGGCAACCTCCTTTACATTACATAAA
>APFE030683573.1:0-36704 GCA_000404065.3 Pinus taeda | reverse complement strand
CCAGGGCCAAATGAGACACTTGGGGGCAGAGCTCTCCTTATCTTCTGAGCTGCAATCTTCCAGGCAACTGGTCCAAGGTTTGCAACAACCCGAGCAAGACTTCTTGCATAAGCATGCTCTGACCGAATTCCAACAGGGATTAGCTGCTTTGACTCCCCATCTAGAATAGTAAGTATTGAGTCATTTCCATTCTCTAGTTGGTTAAATGGCCTGTAAGTAGCACGACGATTTTCTTCCAACTGCAGTGGCCGCCTTCCATTTCTCCAAACCGGTTGCTTAAGAGCAGACACTGAATGTTCTTCTGCTTTCTCAAAATTGCTTTTAGCCAAGAATCCCATACCATCTAAATTTCCAAATAGATTTCCAGGCTTTTCAGCCTTCCATATCTTAGTGCTAGTGAAAATTATAGTGAAAATTCCACGATGACTTGTTTGGAGCAGCGAAACCCTAGCATCCAAAGCTCTGATACCAAATGTTATGAAACCAACTCAAAAAAGATAGAAAAGATAGATCAACGCCTTAGAATTCAGCCTCTTCGAGGGGGCAAACCTCCTTTACATTACATAAATGAACAATTCTTGGATGATACAAATGAAAAGACCTCCTTTCCTATATAAGGAGTTCTAACGGATCATCAACAATAATCAGAGCCGACATAACAATAATAATGTAAGGGCACAAATAATAACAAAGTGGGCTCCTTATGGGGCACAATAGTAACAATATGGGCACTACATGGGTACATCAATCTAATAAGGGGGTTGTACTAATAACAATAAGGGGTTACACTAGTAGTATAGGGGCCTAACACCTGTAGCAAACCTGTAGCTGTATTTTCCTTCATCAGTTTTAATCCCCTCTTCAACTTTGACTTAGCATAGATGCATAATGACCCCAGTTGTGATTTTATGATCAGGGAAAGCTCCTAGTCCACTCCGCTCCTTCCTTTTCTTCACTGCAAAAACAGAGTAGAGTTGATTTCTTTATCATAAAAGCAGATTATTGATTTATAACCAAGTGTGAACTAGGTAGATGGTACATGCAATTCTGATTGGTAGTTTGATGAATTATGCAAGATACATTAGCTTCCTTTCTGAAATTAGATGAGGTAATTTGATGAATTTTGCTATATAAAATAGCTTTATTTATGCAATTAGATTAGCCTTTGTCCTTTCATGATTGATTAATTAGCATTTACAAGTTGAGTCAATGGCACTTAAATTTTCATAGCTGGAAGCAATTTCCAATTGTACCTTTATCAACAAGCTTTCATTCTAATTCAGTAGCAGGAAGGGTCTCTGAGATCTTTTTGATCTAATGTCATAACTAGGGGTGACATGAGTGGAATCTTATTTGCTGTGCATATAACACTGTCACCTCAAAGTTTGTACGAACTTTGGCTTAATAATTTGAGTTGAGGAGCCCTTGGGAGTTGCAACATTCTTGGTGCAATACCAAGGCTCACCACTTTTTGGCCTCATTATTAGGGAGGTGTCTAAGTAGATGCTTTTTATGCTTAAGAATTGTTTTCTGTTTTGCATACAATTTTGAAAAAGTAAAAAAAAAAAAACCTTTCATACCTCATAGGAGTAGGGATAATTAGGGAAAATTATTTCCAAAAAGCCCCACACCCTCAAACAATCAACCTTCACTCTTCTTCGGTGATTGTGAGCTTCCCTCTTTGACTACAGAGGAGTTAGAAGATACTCTAAGTGAGCAACCTAAAATTTTTGAAGAACCTATTAGGGAAGAAGAAGAACCAACTTCACCTACCTAAAATATGGCTGAAAATAGGGACAATGAGGTTTTCCCTATTAGAGAGACCAATGGAGAGGCTAGAATGAAGAACATAATCCCTACTTCCCTTCCACATTTCCATGGCTTAACGTATGAGGATCCTGAAACCTTCATGTTTGAATTTGTTGTTGTCTGTAGGACCTTTGACTATGCCTTTGATGAGGAGAAGTATAAGTTATTTCCCTCTACCCTTAAAGATGCAACCTTGCGCTGGTTTATGGGTCTTCCTAGGGGTAGCATCACTACTTGGGCCCAAATGCAATAGGGCTTCAATAGCAAGTATAGGGACTACTGTAGGTAAAAATAAATTAAGGGATAAATCTTTAGGATGACTCTTGGACTTGATGAATCCCTAGAAGGCTATGAGGAGATATTTCAACTCAATTATACAAGGGACAACTGCACCCTTGATCCTAAATCAATCAAACTAGTTCTTCTCCGAGGGACCAGGGAAGATACGTTGGAAACCCTCAACATGATTTCTAGAGGAGATATTTATCAGTTCTCCTCTGATGACATTAAAATTGTGTTCAAGAATCGCTCTAAGGCTACCATGAAGAAGGGTAGGGATAGTCAAGGCTTGGTCAGTTCTTCTCCCTCCACAACATCCATTAAGAGTGATATAGGTAACATGTTGGAGGATTTCAAGAGTGAAATGTTGCATACCTTTTCACTGCAAATGGATACCATGCAAATCAAAAGAAAGTAGGAGAAAGCAGAAAGGGCACTAGCTATTTTATGCCCTAAAGATATCTTAGGAATACGTGCCCATTGAATGTCATAGAGGTCTGCCTAGTTTGAGAATAAAATCATGCAATTGAAAATTTCCCTTCTTTTCCAGGACTAAAAGATGTATATCAAGGAGCAGAAGGGGGGTCAAAGCAACTTTGTTTCATCAACCAAAGAATACCTCAAGGACCTCAACCATATCAATAAGGCATGCAAGGTCCACACTACTCTTATTATAATCCAAATCAGAATGCACCCTCTCAACCTTGGTACTCTTCCACTCATCCATCCTAGTCCACGCCTCCTTCTTAGCCTTATGCTCCTCCATACCCTCCTCAACCTATCAACCATCGTTTTTAGCCATATCCACCCAAATATTCTCAATGAGGCAACCCATCACAAGGGTGGAGGCCTCAAGTTAACCAACCTCTTGCTTTAATACCTCCACCCCAACCTCAACCACAACTCACTCATCCTACTCCACCAAAGAAACCTCAAATTCATGCTCAACCAAATCTGAACCCGAACAACAAGCAACCACAATAGATCTACAATGAAGAAACATGTTATCCTTCTTACGTTGTGGAAATCTAGGAGATCAACCTTTGGTCTGGGGGAGTGCTTCCAGATAACCACCCACCTCCACCTGAAGAGCTTGAAGAAGAGAAGGAAGATATTGTTCCTCTCTGAGCGGTTGATCCACCCTAGCAAACACACCCCATAAGAGGTTTAACTTCTGGGAGAATTGAAGAATTTGTGTGTTAAAATACCCCTTCTCTAGGCTATTAAATATATTCCCATCTATAATATTCTCATCAAGGAGAAATGTTTCAAAAATTATGGGAGAAGAAAAAGAGACACCCCCACCATAATTGTTGTTGGGAAATTATCTGATTTTATGCTTGGGACGGTGTTCTTCCCGAAATATCTAGACGTTGGAAGCCTTGTAGTAGATGTGCACATTGATGGCCTTATAGTCCCTAACACCCTGATTGACCTTGGGGCTGTAATCAATATGATGACTAAGGAAACCATGCAAAATTTAAACCTCTAAGGGGTTTTGAGGAAGACCGCCACATTGCTGTAGCTAGCAAACAGATCCACATTAGCTCTTGAGGCAGTTGTTGAAGATGTTATGGTCTCCATTGACTCTTGGGAGTATCCTACTTATTTCCTGGTTCTCCAGCTCAAAACCAAGTTTAATGGCTATCCTCTCATATTGGGAAGGCCATGGTTAGCCATTGTTGATTCTTACATTAGATGTAGGGTTGGGAACACAATCATTAAGAATGGACATTTGTCTAAACAATTGGTATTGTATCCTCGTACTCAGCCTTCTATTAAGTATGGCTTACCCTTTTAATTAGAAGAGGAGGAAGAAGATGAAGTGTATCACACCACCCCCCACCCAATCTGCACTCTAGAAATTATTATAGGAGGGAGGCAAACTGATGAAGATGATCTCATTGACCTTATCCTTCAGAATCATGCTCCCACTCCCATACCAATTGATGCATTTATGAAAGAATATGGGAGTAATCCTTTGGCTTACTTATTCCCTATTGACTCAAGTCTAGACCATGTAAAGATTGCAGAGTTTGGCCCATCCAAAACCTTAAAGATCAACCCTTCTCTCTCTACTAAACAGGAAGAACAATTGTGTAAAGTGTTGAGGCAACACTTAGATGCTTTTTCTTGGGACTATAAGGAAATGAAAGGTGTGCATCCCTCAATTTGTACTCACCATATTTACATCAAAGAGGGATGCAAGCCTGTGCGCCAACCCCAAAGGAGGATGAACCCAACTCTTAAGGGCATTGTGAAAGAAGAACTGCAAAAAATACCGGATGCACGGTTCGTATACCACATTTTAGAAAGTGAGTGGGTGTCACCTCTTGTGTTAGTTCCTAATAATAATGGGAAGTGGAGAATCTGTGTGGATTACCGAGAACTCAACAAGGCGACAAAAAATGACCATTTTCCCTTGCCCTTCATTGGTCAAGTCCTAGATGGCCTTGCAGGGAAGAAATTCTTCTCCTTCCTGGATGGATTTAGTGGATACATTTAAATCAAGATCAACCTAGAAGACCAAGATAAGACCGCATTCACATATTCTTGGGATACCTTTGCTTATAAAGTTCTTCCATTTGGTTTGTGCAATGCCCCTGCTACTTTCCAGAGGGTAGTTTTGAGTATTTTTGCTGAATTATTTCATGACTCTATTGAAATATACATGGATGATTTCACTCCTTATGGATGTGTCTTCCATGAAGCTCTCTCCAATATGTGCAAAGTTTTTGAAGAAATGCATTGAAATGAATCTCTCTCTAAGCCCTGAGAAATGTGACTTCTTTATGAATGAGGGGACTGTCCTTGGCCATTCCATATCCAAGGAAGGGATATAGGTAGACCCAAACAAAATTTTCATCATCAAAAGGGTCTCTACCCCTTAGAAGAAAAGAGATGTCAGGAGCTTCTTAGGACTAGCTGGGTATTATAGGATATTCATCCAAGACTTTAGTAAAGTGGCTTCACCTTTGTTTGGTTTACTGGGCAAATATTCATATTTCTATTGGACCAATAGGAGGTCCCAATTGGGCTTTGCCTTTCCATATCCATATTGATGCATCAAATAAAGTTGTGGGGGGGGGGTGTGGCGCTTGGGACAAGTAGAGGATAAGTTGCCTTATTATTTTACATCATTAGTAAGAATTTGTCTAAAGTTGAGATGAATTACACCGCCACTGAAATTAGCTCTTATCTGTAGTACATTATTCAAACAAATTTAGGCACTATATCATTGGGTACCAAAATTTTGTTCATATTGATCATGTAGCCATTAAATATTTGATGAACAAACCTGATGTTAATGCTAGGATAATTAGATGGTTGTTATTGTTACAACAATTTGATTTGACTATTATTGACAAACCTGGGAAAGAAAATGTGGTTATAGTTTTTTTGTCTAGGTTAACCTTGCCTGTAGGTAATGAAGAGATGATGGATGATCAAATGCCAGATGAGCAACTCTTTGCCATCTCAGTGCTTTCTCCTTGGTTTGCTGACATATAAAACTACTTGGTTGCTGGGAGGTTCCCTCTTAATCTATCATCCAGGGAAAAAAACAAGATTGTAAGGAAAAACTCACCTTTCACTTGGATTGGGGAAAATATTTTTAGATTGGGACTAGATCAAATATTAAGGAGATGTGTAAGAGAAGAGGAGGTATTTGACATCCTCTCAACATGTCATGATGGTCCTTGTGGAGGTCGTTTTGCTACAAAAAGGATAACCTTTAAAGTTTTACAAGTCGGTTACTATTGGTCCACTTTACATTTAGATGCAAGGAGATATACCACTAGATGTGATTAGTGCCAAAGGATGGGAAAGCACACACCCAGGGATAAAATTCCCCTACAACCTCAAGTGGCCTTAGAGACATTTGACAAGTGGGGCATGGATTTCATTAGGCCAATTGATCCACCATCAGGATAGAAAAAGTACATCATTGTGTGCACTGGTTACTTGAAAAAGTGGGTTGAGACAAAGGAAGTCAAAGCAGTAACTCAGAAAAAAGTGGCATAATTTTTAAGCGGAAACATCATCTACAAGTTTGGGTATCCAAGGGAGGTAGTCACTGATCAAGGAGCACAACTCACATCCAATTTGATTGAAGATCTCATGAGGTAGTACCATATCAAGCACACAACATCTAGTGCCTATCATCCTCAAGCAAATGGGCAAGTAGAGGTCACAAATAGAGCATTGGAGAGCATCCTCACCAAGGTTTTTAGTAGTAGTAGGAAAGATTAGGCATAGAGACTAGTAGAGGCCACTTGGACCTACAATACCACTTGGAAAACCACCACTAGATTCACTCCATATGATTTTGTTTATGGGAAGAAGGCTCTACTTTATATTGACTTTAGATATAACAATTTGAGAATGGCAGCTCAGTTGGACTTAGATGTCACCACAACACAACAAGAAAGACTGCTCCAACTGAATTGCTTAGATGATTTCATAATGCAAGCTCTCTTACACAATGAAGTCATACAACTACAAAGGAAGGTCTGGCATGACAAGCATATCAAGGAAAAGACTTTTCAAGAAGGGGATTGGGCCCTATTATATGATTCTAGTTTCAAATATTTTAAAGGGAAGCTAATGACAAGATGGTTGGGTCCATACCTAGTGGAAAAGTGTCATGAAAATGGATCTGTCTAGGTCAGAACCATTGATGAGGAAGGCATTCCCTTGCTTGTAAATGGTTATAGGTTGAAGTTATATAGAAGACCTCTATCCAAGGAGGAATTTATTAGTTTAATCATAAAATAATTGAATGTGATTGGGAGTTTCATAGCTTCCAATCCACAAAGTTCCTAGAAATTTGAAAAAAAACAAAAAAACAAAATAAATAATTTGGATGAAAACCTCTATGAGGCATCTGAGAGCAATATCAGGGTTAAAAACCTCTCTGAGGCAACCCAGGAGCATAAAAACAGAAAAAATAATAAATATCCCTAGGTGAAAAATTCCTTTGAGGCAACCTATGTGTCTCAAGAAAAAGAAAAAAAAAAGAGAAAAGAAAAAGAGAACAAGGGAGAAGCTTATATCATATTTGTTAACCTTTCTTTTGTTTTGCAGAATTGTACACGATGGAAAATTTCATGGCTACAAGCCAAGACCTACAAGCTGTCATACATTCCTCCATCCATACACCTCATATCCATCCTCTCCATTCATATTAATATCTCTCTCCACCATCACATCATCAAGAAATCTAAATTTCACCTCCTCTCTGTGATGCTACAGGAAGGACTTCTATTGCTACAGGAAGGTCCTGTAATGCTACAGGAGGAGCCTGTGGAGCTGAAAGAGGGATATTCGAGGAGAAAAAAAATCCAAAATAGAATTTTGACTTTGTGAAATGATAAATAAGGTCCTCCTATGGCCTTTCCATCATCCATCCATCACCCATCCACTAATTTTGCCAAAAATTTGCTCAAATTCTCCACTCTATCCTACCTTAAGAAAAAACACATAAGATACTATTTTCTATCTCTATAGTGTCTGTTTTAATCTTCCATGAATCTAACCCTATCCTCATAGCTTATCATCATCTCCCCTATGAAAATATATGACTTCAAGGGGAGTACAAAAGATGGCTACAAGAATAAACTCCTCATGTAGCAGCTTGTGCAACCATATAGTAATCATTGATTTTTTTTTTTAAACACTAGAAGGGATGATGAATATTTGTTTGTAGCTATGAAGAGACACCTCATTATCAGAGAAGCTTTCCACCAAAAACAACAACTTTGATATCAGAAGAGGCACCGACAAACACACAACAAAAGCAACAATCAAGGTAGCATCAAGAATGAAGACATGCACATGAAGTAAGTCAAAGAGGTCAACTCCCTTGATTAAAATGGTATATGGACCAACTCGAACATGAAAACCTCTGCAGCAGTTCGATCCATAGCTAGGCTCAAGTATGGCAATTCTAACCTCCTCCATTTGCATAAAAATGACAAAAATGTGTTTTAAGCCAGAAAAGGTGTTTTAATAGGTTGGAGGTGGCTAGTGAACTTAGCCACCCTTGACTAGTAAAATCAAGTGTGATTAAGTGACCCATGCAACGTGGAAATGTCAATGCAAAATGAAGTGGTGTCCTCGAAGAGTGCAGTGATAATCACAAGGATGAAGAAATGATTACAATTAGTGGGGAAAACAATCCAAAAGAGGAAACTCGTGTTAATTTCAAGCCATTATAGGGCTCCAAGATTTTAACCAAAAGAGGATATTATGTGTTGGATCGAATTCATTTTCACCATCACTCATTCCAAAAACAGGTAGAGGAAGGATGAGCTAGTGCATTGAGCAACCTAGAGTGCCACCAAGGAGCTTCGAACCTTGATTGCAAAGTGTTACAGGAGAAAGCTACAGGTAGGCCTACAATTGCTACAGGAGGGATGAGAGGAGCTATAGGAGGACTTGAGAGGAGGAAAAAGAGTCACAGTGGCTCGATACTGTCTCAAAACCTTCATGCACACCCATAATTGCTTTGATAAGAAGTAAGTGATACCCTCCTTCTTTGTTTCTACACCAAATTTCATGAGCAGTCTACTTGAAATTAAGAGCCTATAACAGTAAATTGATTAGTAGGGGTTCCTGTTGGAAGTTTATTGTGGATAAGAGAAAATAAAATAGTTTGGTTGATATCAATTCGAGCACCCTTCTTCCTGACTATTACCAAGCACTGTGACACTATTTGACCACTTTTTGTGCCATTGTTTCACTGCTAAGACTATTTGAATTTTCTTGAATTCCAAAGTTACATAAAATCAAGGAGTAATAGAGAAGATATGGGGGGAGTATTTAACAGAAGGGAACCCTCAAACACCAAGAGAATTCACCAACACCCTCCTGTAGTTGCCATTTTCAGAAACCACCATGGTTGGGTTTCTTTGAGCTACTAAAGGGGTATGATGATGATCTTGCCCATTAATTTGCCATGGAATTACACTGTCAAGGGGAGGAAAGTGCCACAAATGTTTTCATAGGGTTGACAATCTCTCTCAGTCTTGAAACTATCAACATAGTGACCACCTTTCCTCTCGGAATTAGATGGAGCAAAGAAGACAAGCAAGTGTCACAACTAGGAACAATTTCTTCCTTTCTGATGAGCCCCAATATTGTAACAAGAATGTTGCAACTGCTAAGGATGCCAACTTAAAATATCAACTCGAGGTTTGTACAAACTTAATAGGTGTCGACAATGTATGTGCAAATTGCAATGTGTCGTTCTTTTGTTGAGCTAATGAAGTGAATGTCATAAAATCTGACCTAAACTAGTTTCAAAAATAAAACATGCTACTCTAATTGAAAACAAATCAAGTCAATTATTTTACTTGCAAAATGGAAATCATTAATATAATTGCAAATTTCTTGGAAAGAGGAAATCTAATCTACAACACATAAATAGGAAATTTAGAAACTAAGTCTACTTCACTTGCATTGAAGAGTTTCAAATGTGGAAATTTCTTCCTAACTCTATTTGTTATTTTTTGCTTGCAGTGGAGGAAGGAGGGGTCTAGAGTGGTCCTTAGGCCCCTCTTATCACGGATTTAGAGCCTAGGGGTCATTATTCATCTAGACTAAGTCAAAGTTGCAGTGCGGATCAAAATTGGTGAAGGAAAGTGATGCTACAAGTTTGCTACATGCGATTGCTACAGGGGGCTTGTAATGCTATAAGAGCTAACAAAGCTGCTACAAGAGATAGAAAGATTGATACAGGAAGTTAACAAAGGGATACAAGAGAAAAAATTTGCTAATAGGGTGTTGAATATTGATTAATTAATTTGTATAAGCTACAAATAAACACAACATAGCTGCAAAGGATTTGCTACAAACATGGTAAATTCTCTAAGGGTAAAAGGTATCGAAGTCACCAGTTTGGTCATCACATCATTCCTTTCTTTTGCTTCAGTTTATTGACCATCCTTTCTCCCTCTGTAAGAAGAAAAATCTATCTTTTAAGTGTTTTCAATTCCATATTTTAATGAGAAAAGATAATTTAGATTTCTAATCAAGGGTTTTCATAAGAATTTAATGGATAATATGATGTGTCATGGCCAAGAATTTGTATCAGCAACAAGAGGCTTGGAATTCAATGAGAATGACATTAGTAATGAGGTAATGGATGTTAGGAAATAATTACTTTCACCAAGAGAAGTGCTAGAGGAATACCAAGAAGACAATCCAAAAGCAAGGTGTTTCCCTCACAAATAGAAACCATTACAATTGAAGAATCACCTGAGAGAAAGAAGCAGCCTAAACACGCATAAGAAGTTTCATGTGAAACTAAGATAGGAGAAGAAATGAAAATAGAAGAGTAGCAAGAAGATAAGCAGGAGGAGCAACACATGACCAATAAACAAAGAATGAAATAGGCCAGCATACATGAAGAACAATAGGGCAAGAAGATCGATAGGTTGCTGAGAGGATGAGTAACAATTTCAGTAGGGGGTATGATGGGCCTCTAAATTAGACACAAATTAAGGCCTATCTAGCCTTTCTTAGGCACTTTAACGCTATATTAAACCTCTCATTCTACACTTAATAATGTTTTTTTGCTTTAATATGTTCTTAGGAAGGTTTAGAGATGATTTCATATTATGTGCTTAATATTATTTATTTTTGAAGAATATTGTGAGAATATTGGGAAAATTATGAAAATTTGGAGGAGGAGATAATCTAGGTACTTGCTCCCTACTACAGGAGGATCAAGATTGGATAATAAATAAACAATATATTATGAAATTATTGCATAAATTCTGAAGCTCCACTGATTGAGAAAATCTAGGAATGTGTTCCATGTCATTTAATGCAGATTCCTAGTGTTGGGAACCAGATCCACTATTTGAGGGATTTTGGAGGGGAAATATTCTTCCTTCAAAGAGAATGCTTCATCATCATTTTGTATAAGTACCAATTCGAATTTACCTCTATGGTCAGGGATTTCTTAGTCTTCTTGTGGAGAAACCTTGTTTTTTGGTAGCTCCACTTTAATTTCTAGCAGGGATGTACTTGGATTGATTCAAATAATGATGTTTTGTGTCATTTTTAGCTTCTAAAGTTTGGTCTCCTTCATACGAATCCAAGCATCCTTTGGCTTGGCCATCCCAGGAGCCTTAGAGCCCTTTTGTATAATTTTCTTTTCTTCTTTTCACTTCTTATTCACATGCATCTCTTATTCTTGTTTTTTCTATTTATGCATTTAGTATTGATGTTTCTTTTGCTGTAGGATTGGGTTAAATGATTGAAGTAAGTTATTTTCAGGTTATTTACAAAGTCATAAGCATGATTCATCCTTAGAACAACTTTGAAAAGTGATCTTCATCGTTTAGCTACTTGGATTGGTTTACTAGTTCACAAATCTAGAATTTCTGGAAGTCCCTTGTAGCAAAATAGTAGTAATTTTCTGCTATTTTTTAGAACGTGTTAATGAGCTTCATTTGAGTTGATTCCACTTGTATTAGGTCACAAAAAAATTCAAGTTAATAACAAAATTTACCCCAATTCATTTGGACTTGATTAGGTTAGGAATTTTATAGGTTAACTAACTCACTAGTTCTTGAATTTCTAGTTTTTAGAGTAGTAATTTTCTGTTGTTTTTTAGCACGAGTTAACAAGGGTATTTTGGAGTGATTCCACTTGGAATGGAGTCCTAAGACATCCTAATTAATAAAAAAAAATATTCCCATCCCCTTTTCATTTGATTTACTTGGTCATTCAGTGAATTATCTCCTCCTGTAGAAATTCTGTTTCGCCTGTAGCAATTTTGTTTCACCTGTAACACTCTTGTAGCACGTGTAAACTTGACTAGATTTGCTCCAAAAGCTTGTTTTTTATCTCTTAGGCTTGAATCATGACCCCAGTCTCTAAATCCATGACTAAAGAAGAATAAACACCAATTAGGACATGCATTTTTAAAAAGTAGATTAGGCCTATTTATTTGAATTCATGCTCTTAGGATTTCAATTACAAATAGTTGTTCTTGCTTAGGATTAATTCCTTTTCAAAGTAACACTTATATTTCTACAATTAATTTAGGCTTTGATTTCATGACATTCACTCCATTATACCAGATCAATGAAACGACACATTGTATGCTGCACATATAGTGCTGACACCTCTTAAGTTTGTATGAACCCCAAGATGATAATTTAAGTTGGTGGCCTTGGGAGTTGAAGTAATATTGTTGCAATAATGAAGCTCATCACTTTTTGGTGTCGTTGTCAGGTGACCCGAGTTCGATCCCTGGAAACGACGCCAAAAAGTGATGAGCCCCATTATTGCAACAAGAATCCCACAACTCCCAAGGCTACCAACTTAAATTATCAACCTGGGGTTCGTACAAGCTTAAGAGGTGTCAACACTGCATGTGAAACATGCAATGTGTCCTTTCGTTGATCTAATGCAGTGAATGTCATAAAATCTAACCTAAACTAGTTGCAAAAATAAACCATGCTACTCTAATTTCAAACAAATCAAATCAATTATTATACTTGCAAAATGGAAATCATTAATCTAATTGAAAATTGCTTGGAAAGAATAAAGTTAATATACAACACATAACTCATAAATTCAAAAACTAAGTCTACTTCACTTGCATTGAAGAGTTTCAAATGTGAAAATTGCTTCCAAACTCTATTTGTTGTTTTGTGCTTGCTGTGGAGGAAGGAGGGGTCTAGAGTGGTCCTTAGGTCTCCCTAATCATGGATTTAGATCCTATGGGTCATTATTCATTTAGAATAAGTCAAATTTGCAGCGAGGATCAAAAATTGTGAAGGAAAGTGATGTTACTGGTTTGCTACAAGCAATTGCTATAGGAGGCCTGTAATGCTACAAGAGCGATAATCTTGCTAAATGCCCATGTAAATCAAATTAAAATGGGATGGATTTTATTATTATTATTAAGTATGATGTCTTATGTCTCCATAACAAGTGGAATCACTCTAGAATACACCTGTTAACACGTGCTAAAAAATAGCAGAAAATTATTACTCTAAAAACTGGAAATTCAAGAACTAGTGAGCTAGTTAACCTATCAAATACCCAACCTAATCAAATGAAAATGAAATGGGGTAAAATTTGGTATTAACTTGAATGTTTTTATGACCTAATACAAGTGGAATCAACTCAGATGAATCTCATTAACACATTCTAAAACATAGCAGAAAATTACTACTATTTTGCTACAAGGGACTTCCAGTAATTCTAGATTTGTGAACTAGTAAACCAGTCCAAGGAGCTCAATAATGAAGATGACTTTTCAAATTTGTTCTATGGATGCATCATGTTGTGACTCTATAAATAACTTGAAAAATAACTTACTTCGATCATTGAACACGATCCTACAACAAAAGAAGCATCAATACTAAATGTAGAAATAGGAAAAACAAGAATAAGAGATGCATGTGAATAAGAAGTGAAAAGAAGAAAAAAAAAATTATATAAAAGTGGTATGAGGCTCCTAGGATGGCCAAGCCCAAGGATACTCAGAGTCCTATGAAGGAGACCAAGCTTTAGAACCTAAAAATGGCACCAAACTTCATTATTTGAATCAATCCAAGTACATCCTTGCTAGAAATGAAAGTGGAGCTACAAAAATACAAATTTTCTCCACAAGAAGACTAAGAAATACATGCCCATAGAGGAAAATTAGAATTGGTACTTATAAAAAATGATGAGGAATCATTCTCCTTGAAAGGAGGAAGTTTTCCCTCCAAAGTCCCTCAAATAGTGGATTTCGTTCCCAACACTAGGAATCATTATTAAATGTCAAGGAAGACATTCCTAGATTTTCTCAATCACTGGAGCTCCATAATTTGTGAATAATTTCATGATATTTTGTTCATTTATTATACAATCTTGATCCTCCTGTAGTAGGGAACAAGTCCCTAGATTCTCTCCTCCTCCAAATCTTCATAATCTGCCCAATATTCTCACAATATTCTACAAAACTAAATATATTAGGCACAAATAATAAATTATCTCTAAACCTTCCTAATGAACATATTAAAGCTAAAAATATGTCATCTAATGAAAAAAGAGAGGTTAAATGTGCTGAAGGATGGCCAAATGGGCCTTAATTTATGTCTAATTTAGAGGCCTATCACTTTCAAAAGAGAAGTCTGTAGAAGACAAGAATGGAGTGAGAAGAGAAAGTATGCCTTACACTTGGGATGAGGTAGATTACCATATCTTTAAATATATATCTTGTGAAGGGAGATTAAGTGTGCTTTATGTCTACCACTTCAGGCTGCTCCAGGAGTTGAGATTCAAGGCAAAATTACCCCTTTCTCAAAGATTTAGTGTCCCTAATTTCCTTATGAAATCAATCATGGAGATGAGTCAGAAGGTAAGGGAAGGAAAACACCAACATTTAGCTCACCATGGCCTCGTCAAATTGATAGTAGTAGATGCTATAAACCACTTGAGAATCCCTGTCATATGGAAAACATTTGTGGACATGGATAGGGAGACTTTCATAGAAATAGAAGCCCTCACACCAGGAGAGACTCCAACCTCTAGTATTGGAGGAAGAGAAGGAAAAACATAGGAAGAAGAAGGAGAAAATATAGAGGAGGAAGAGGCAGTAAGAACAAAAGAAGAAGAAATAAAAATAGAGGAAAAAGAGGCATCAAAGATAAAGGAAGGAGAAGCAGAGATGAAAGGAGAAGAGGAGGAAAAGAAAGGAGAAGAAAGAATAAGCCCTGAGAAGACTTATCCACCCCAAGGAGCAGAGGACACTGAACAGGAAGTATCTGCAACCTTAGCTACATTGGGCATTCATGTCAAGCCCAAGAGGAAGAAATCAAGGCCAAGTCAATTGTATTTCAGAACTAGGAAGAGCACTATAATTAGACAAGGGAAGCCATAAACTCGTATAAGGGTTCCTATAATTATTGACAAGTCACCTAGCAAAAAGGAAGAAATAGGACCCAGTGAAGGAAAGATTAAGGAGGTCACTCATCCTAAAACCAAAACTGAGTCACCCATAACACCTGTGAGTAGGCCTACCACTAGGTATGGCACCTTCAATAAGACAATGACACAATCTACCTTTAAGGAAGAGGAAAAAGAGAAGCTACAGGAGGATCAGGGTTTTCTATAGGAGAGACAGGGTTTGCTATAGGAGGGGCAAAGTCTACTACTGTAGGATAGGGGAAGCTACAAGAGCACAAGAAATATTCACAAGAGGAAGCCACCACCTCAAAGAATGTTGGAAAATACCTACAAGAGCTCCAAGAACATAGCCCACAACATAGCTTGAGATCCTACTGCAAATTCATTGAAGGAGGAAGGATTATCCCTAAAAAGTTTGCAATCCCACTCCTTTATGAATTGGAGATAGAGAGAGGTAGAACCCACAGGTGGATGCAAATTTCTAAATCTTAGAAGGCAGAGGATTTAGGCCTCATGGAAGAAAAGGTCATTGAAATGGGAAAAGAGTTAAATGATTTGAGAATGAGAGAGTCCATGATGAAGGAGAAAATATAGGTAGAAAACATGAGGTTGAGAGAGAGGTTGCAGGAGAAAGAAACACACCTTGCCACCATGGCAAGTCTCTTCATGGAAGAACTACAATTCAAACAACCATAAAAATATTATGCCTTCTTTCTCAAATAACAGTGGTTGCAGTTCCAAATCAAAACTTTGGCACAATATGGATCTCTGCCTTTTCAGGACTATGAGCAGTTCCTTGGATTTTGCAGCCAAACTAACATGGAAGACAAAGCAAAATTGGCTGAATTTTACATGAACAAACTCACTTTGAAAAATATGAATTTTTGGGATCCCAATTCAAGATTGGGAGATATGCAGTTGATGAATTTATCATCCTGGATGACTCATGAGGAGAGAAGAGTTGAGGAGGTGAAAAGGGTAATGGCAAAGGATGAAAAGGAACCATTATATATCAGGGTAGAGCTAGTAAGCCCAAAGGTTGTTATTAGCAATCATGTCCTCATCTCCAATGATGCTACTTTAACACCCAAATACATTGCTACATAGGAGCAAGCCATTCTACACTTTGAAGACACATTCATGATGTTGGGAACACAAAGTCCGCAATCTTTCCAGAGGAGATGGCATGCCTTACCCCACAGCCTATAGATTAAAGAATATCACTCTCATGAAAGGCTAAGTAATGCCTAGGAGAGAATGCCACTATACAAGAGGATCATGCAGAGGATGAAAATTAGCTGGATATGACTCAAGCTTAGTCCACCCTTGCTGCTAGGCTTACAAGAAGGAAGAGATGAAGCAGGAGAGTAGAGAGAGTGGACAAAGATAGAGAGGAATGCAGGTTTTTACCCCAAATATGGCACCATATGAGGAGCCTTGGGATGTAAGGCAGACCACCAGAGCCATGAAATAGTTGCACATGGATGACTGAGTTGCTCAAAGGATGAGCAACAACTTCAGCAGGGGGGTCATGATGAGTCCCATCAATAGGTACATTTTGAATATCAATATGCCATCCTCCAACCTTAAAACTATCATTCTCTTACATTAATTCACATTTTTTTGTTATATTTTGCTTAAGTAGAAGAGTAAAATGTGTTTGTCATAGTATTTGGCCTGATGTGATTTAATTGCAGGAAAATGAAGCATTTTCGAGGCTATTACTATGCAGGGGCTTGATGGAGACAACTAGGAGACAATCTAGGGGGTTCTTCCACCTCCTTCACTCCCTAGACTTGACTTGGGATCACAATATCCTCTCTCACTAGTTCGAGTTCATTGGCAGCTGAGTGACTTGTAAGCCAAGTGAAGATCAAAAGGGACAAGATCCACCATTTTCGAGATCAAGGAGGGAACCACTCCTACTTTAAAGGGAGCTGCTTCAGCTGCCCTTTTGTATAAATAAGCTAGAAGAAGAGCTCATTAGGATTCAAAGTTTTTTTCCAGCTAGCTGTAGCTATTGAGGTTTAAGCTTGACATTGTTAATTTAAGCTTTTATGTGATGTAATAGACCTACACTTTTTGATAATGGGAAGTTGGATTTTAAGCTGCATCTGAGTTAGTTTCAAATGACTGAGACCCTTGGGTTTGGGCCCAACCCAGAGGCTTTGGTCCCTCTTCTTGTACTTATGTTTCTTCTTGATTCCAAGTATTACATAGTTTCTTGCCTTTTAGTAGAGATTAATCTATAAAATCTTGTGGTTGTAGGCTCTACATCAACTCTCTCATGGGAGAATGAGTGGAAGGATTCACAACCACATCCCAAAAATATTGTGTTTATGATTGATTGGAAATAGATTAGTGTTAGTTGTCCTATTTTACATTTTCTCTCTGTAGCTTAGAAGTTAGTTTAGTGATAAAATCAATGGTATTGCATGAATGCGATGTTATGTAAATTCAAATCAATTTTTTCATCATAAGTCATTTCATTTTGTTAATAATAAATGGATGCATGCATGTGATTGATTGCAGGGGTGGTTGACCTGCAGGGAAGGGAACCTTCACCACTTCCATCTTAAGCTCCTTCACCTTTTCCTTCCACTTCCAAACTCTATCCCAAAACCCTGTTTTATAAGCCATTATTCCTAGTATAATGAGAGCACTCATCCTAGTGCAAGACATGCCTTCGTGAGGTCCTGAGCTTGGATAGGGGCTCAAACCAACCTCCTTCCATTTGCTTCAACTCCCATCCACCTCTCCATACCATCAAGATATCGTTTCCACCTTCAAAGACCACTCATATGCCCTCCTGTAGCCTTACGGGCCTCCTGTAGAAATCATCTGTAGCAAACCTGTCGCAACATTTTCCTTCATGAGTTTCTATCCCCTTTGCAACTTTGACTTAGCATAGATGCATAATGACCCCTAGCTGTGATTTTATAATCATGGAATGCTCCTATGCCACTCCAACCCTTCCTTTTCTTCACTGCAAAAACATAGTAGAGTTAGTTTCTTTATCATACAAGCAAGTTACTGATTTATAAGCAAGTGTGAACTAGGTAGATGGTACATGCAATTATGATTGGTAGTTTGAGGAATTATGCAAGATAAATTAACTTCCTTTCTGCAAGTAGATGAGGTAATTTGATGAATTCTGCAAGATCTTCTACAAGTAGATTAACCTTTTTCCTTTCATGAATTGACTAGTTAGCATTTACAAGTTGATTCAATGGCATTTAAATTTTCATAGCTAGAAACAATTTCCAATTGTACCTTTATCAACAAGGTTTCATTCTAATTTAGTAGGAGGAAGGGTCTTTGAGCACTTTTTGATCTAATGTCATAACTAAGGGTGGTATGAGTGGAATCCTATCTGCAGTACATATAGCATTGTCACTTTGAAGTTTGTACAAACCTTAGGTTGATAATTTGAGTTGAGGAGCCCTTGGGAGTTGCAACATTCTTGGTGCAATACCAAGGCTCAGCAGTTGCAAGTATATTTCTCAGTCCAAGAATTTTCCTCCAATTTGTAACTACAGGGTGAAGAGTTTTATATTTCTTGTCATTTTATTTTATCGACACCAATCATCTTACCTCTTAGACATAGATAAGGGATTATAATAGATACATTAGTTCTCCATAAGTTTTCCCATATAGAAATCGACAAGGCATATGTTTCGTTCACACATCTGTTCATCACCATTTCCAACATGGAAAAGGAGGACCTGTTTCAGTAGCCTAACGGCACCCTTTTAGTCAATACTTCTAGTAATACTATATAAGAGGCTTGTAAGTCATTTCCTAGGTGTTATTCTCAACCTCTATTTGCAACAAAGCAATTGATTTGTGAATTCTTATAACAACATCAAAACCTACAATGAGTTTACTTTTAATACGATATATTGTCAACGTATCTACAAACCTCATGAGAGAAACATAACAACATATTAAATCAACCCCTTTACACATGATTGAAATATGACTTGAATGGTTGGCATATGGAGCATTGGCACAATCAATGGAAACAATGTCCTCTACATTATCATCAACTAATAAGTTAATCAATGCATATAGAGATGTTGTTACATGGTTTAACCCTAGATGGTGGAGACATCCAACTTGAGGAGAAGACAAATGGCATAACTTTCCCATTACTTTATGAATTGGTTGACTTGATATTTGAATCGGTTATGAGATATTTATATTTTAATGTTATTTTTCGAGAAATCAGGGCTCTAGGAGACAATTATTATTTTAAAAGAAGTTGAGCTAGACTCTATATAAAGAATAACCAATTTCCATTTGTAGTCATGGTTGGATAGCCAATTTCCATTTGTAGTCATGGTTGGATTGATAAGGTAAACCCCTCTTAACTTAGTTGACGATCATGTAGAAGGTAAAACCAAGTAAATGTGAGGCTCTATTTCATCGATCTCTTCTCTTAGATATTTTGGGTTTTATCTTAAGTGGCTATTATGGTTGTTTGTAAGAATTATCTATTTCAAGGCAAGTCCTTTCACATGTAAAGGGACTAAGTGAGGATTTTTATCCTGCAGTATCCCTTGATGTAGTCTTAATATTGTGGAAGACTTATGTTGTAATATAAGGTTAAATGTGGCACATGTTAATGGTTCCCTTAATCCTATGAGATTGTTATTCAATACATGACTAATTCTTTTGATTGTCAATTCATTTGAAGGTTGTTCTTCTTGGTCTTTTTCCTTGTCATTTCATGTCATGGTTCTTCCTTTACTATTTGGGTTACGCATGTTATTTTGGCTTTAAGAAATGTGATGGTAAAAGTATTACTAAGGCTCTGCCCTACTCTTCCCAACTCTCTTTGTTTTTATTTTTTGAATGACCTTGTTTTCCATACAACAATTTTTAACTTTTCTTTTCACCTACAAATCCATAAAAATAAAAAAATTATTGGAAAAAAAAAGTCTATAATTTATAAGTAGTCATCGAGTAGAGTAGAGAAATTTGATATAAGTATTCACCATTATCCAAAGTAGCAGGGGGGAAACTCAGGGTGAATTTCACTGATCGGTTGGCTAAGGAAGAGGATTCCCATAGTTTAATTGGGTTAATTGGGTTTTATTTTGAAACAACAACCACCCGCACGCTCGATCATCTTTCTTCGACACCACATTATACTATAGTCAAATTGCAACTTTTATTCAGCAATTGTGAATGCTTTTTTTGGGCTGATAATAAAAATGATGTTGAAGTTTTAAAAATGATTTTGTTAAAAAGATATTCATATATTTTAGATAGAGTGAAAACGAGTGATAACTAATATACAAATTAGCTCATTCAATTCATTTCATTTGGAAAAGGAAAATGGATGATGAAAAATCTTTAAAAAAAATAATTATATTATATATATAATTAATTACAATTTGTTAATGTTTTTTTTCCATAATAAAAATGATTTTGTTAAGGTTTTAAAATATCTTAAATGTTTTTAAGTTGATAAAAAAATTTCCAAGTTATAAATGTCCGAGTTGTATTAATGTGATTTTTTCGAAGTTTTTCCGGTGGATTTTTTGGGTCTGATTTCTCTAAAATCTGATAGGGATTTATTGAAATCATAAGTTTGATAGGTAACCTTTGTACAATAGAAGCGCTTTCAGAGTGTTGAATCTATATATACAATCAAAAAACTAGTTTAAATAACACAAATCAAAATTTCACCACAAAATTCACCCTAATTTCAACATCAAAAACTTCAAAAAATCACATTAAAAACAACTCCATTAATATTTGTAACTAATGTACCGCCAATTCATCAAAGTTTGTGCTCAACATTTTTATCAACGATATTCTCAAGGCCTTTCCCTGATTAAAAACGTGCGAGGCAAAGAAAGTGGATGGTCAACAAGATGAGTGGTGCCCACCAAAATAGATGATGGAGAATTTTTTAAATGGAAAAAAAAAATATTATTATTTATATAATTGAACGTAGTTTTCCAATTGTTGGACATAATCCTTTCCAAATAATTTAAATGATATAAAAATTTTCAGGTTATATAAATATTTCATTTTAAAAATACATATTTGGAAAAACAAAAAATATTGAAGTGGAAATTAAAATAACAAATATTTATTTCCAATATAATAAAATAAATAAAATTTAAAAATAAAATTATTTTTAAATTAAAATTAATTAAATATAAATTAAATAATATTAACAATATTTTAAATTAATAGTGAAATCCCATTAAAAAAAACTAAAAAAAAATAAAATGATTAAAAAGTATAATGTAAAATAGATTTTTTTTTAGAGTATAATGTAATTTATTTTTATTGATATGTTTGGTTTTTAAAGTTTTATTAAAATTTATTTTTATTTTATTTTAGGCCGAAACATTCTGCACTGAATCATGGCATCATGTTGAAATACATTGTTGAAAATGTTTGGGAGGACAAAGAAGAAGTATTTTGCTACTTTGTTAACTTCAAAAAAGCATTTGACAGAGTCTCTAGGGATAAGTTGTGGCGTAGAATGGAAGAACTTGAAATTCCTATGCATTATAGAGCCATTGTCCATAGACTTTATGAAGAAGTGAAAGTCAAAATTACTCTATCCCCCACACTTTTTTGGTCTATATATTGATAAATTGGAAGAGTGGCTAAATATGCAAGGTGGAGATGGTGTTCGGTTGGGGAAGTTTGTGATAAAGCTTCTTTTATATGCTGATGATATTGTATTGATTTCTAAATGGGCCTATGGATTGCAAATGCACTTATATGCCCTTGAGCATTTTTATAGAGCAGTGGGGATGCAAGTCAATACCAGCAAGACCAAAATAATGATTTTTTCTAATAAAAGGAAGCAGAGCCAACATCCTTTCTTCTTTGAAGACAACATTCTTGAAGAAGTAACGGAGTACAAGTACCTTGGGATTGATTTCAACAACAAACTCAATTGGGAGGACTACAGAAAGAAAAGGATTTTAGGAGGGTGGAAAGCATTATATGCTCTTCAAAACAGATGTAGAGAGGCAGAGTTATGAGATTGGAAAACGATTAAAGTGCTTTTTGGACTCCTAGTTTGTCCAGTGATGTTATATGGGTGTGAATTGTGGGTTAGCAGCACTCCCGTCTCAAAATGGAAACAAATTGAGAAAATCCAAAAACGCTTGATCCTGAGCAAGTTCAAAATAAAAAGTTTGGTACCTTATGAGATAATGTTGAGTGAAACAGGAGCAACTTCCATTGAAGCAATTTCTATGGTGCAGCTCATAAGATACCTAAAAAGAATTGAACAAACGAGAGTAGGTAGATGGCCTAATATTATCTTCAATGAAAGCATCAGTGAAAGAAAGAAAACATGGATGAAACAAAACTACACATGGATGCAAAAATGGGAGATCTACCTCAATTCTTGTCCCACAAATAGTAAGGAGCTAAAGGATTTTGTTATGGAGAAGTTTCGTAAAAAGGTATGGGGAAAAGAGTTGGGTAGAAAGAAGAAATATTACATTGAGGAATTCAACCCTACGTGTGACTTACAACAAAAAGAGTTCATTGGAGCTAGTATTTTGTGGAGGGAAAAGGTTCTTATTGTTCAATTGAGGACCAACTCACATCAACTTTGGTGTGAAACAAGACAGTGGAAAAGGCTAAAGAAGCTTGGGAAGAAAGGGCGTGCATATTTTGCACGCCTGGGGCTGTGGAATCGGAATTTTTTTTATATTTTGGAACGTGATGCATTCAAAGACATCAGAGAAAGTTATGAGAACATGTTAGCATCAATTTCTTGGCATTGTCTTTTTAGGAAGGAGATTGTTGGATGGTTGGGTTAACTCATCATCAATTTGAATCAGAAAAGGACTGAATTGCAAAGATCGAAAAATAGGGAACTAATGGTCTCATAAACCTTAAAATATCATTTCATTATATATAAGTATTTTTTATGAAAAACTTTTTGTGTGAATTTTATATAAAGAAATAGATTTAGTTGATTATTCCTTTTTACTTTACATGCTTATTACTATCAAGTCTTTTTTTTTAAGATTCCTTTCATTATTCCCTATAAATGTATTAATTAACAAATAAATTTTAAATGATTAAAATATTATGAACTAAAATAAAGTTATGCTAGTTAGTTTTTTTTATTTTTATTTTTATTTTATTATTATATTTATTATACTTGTCTATAGCATAGACATGGGACACATTATATTGTAATTCATTTGATAGTCAAAATGGTTTGACTTTTGAATTAGTTCTCAAAATTTTAATTTTTTTTAATAAAGTTTGAAAAAATAATTATTAAATTAAAAATATTTTGAAATAAAAAATAATTTTGGAAATTTTGAAATTTGAATTTCTATTTTTTTATTGGCTCATATAGAAGAAAAGTAAAAAATAAAAAATAATAAAAATTATGTATATACCACAAGTATCATAATAGTACATATATCTCAATATTTATGAAAAACAATATACACATCAAATTTCAATATTTATGAAAATTTCATTATTTATGAAAACTCAGTATTTATGAAAAATTCATTATTTATGAAAATTTCATAATGTGTCAAACTTAAGTGGAACAGTTTTTAATAGCACCATAATTTAATCAATGAAAGTCAAAGCAATTACATCATTCACCAATTACGATTACATTATGCATGTCGGCGTGTAAAAAAATTGGAATAGTACATTGCCTTGTAAAACATTAAAGAGACTTAACTTTAATCATTGTCAGGTTTACCTACTTCCACCTTCAAGTTTAGATAATTCAATTTGAGTAAGTGGAATAATTGGTTAAGGTTTTACCTCAGAATAGCGAAAGTGACATTTCCAACACAAATTTATCAGATTTAAATGTTTGGCAACACATTTAAATATGTTCAGTGTTTAAGGTAGCTGCAATCAATTTGTTTGAACATCGTGTCCATTAAATTTCACAAAAGTTTTTGGCATATACATCGATAAGCTAGAGGAGTGTTTGGAAACTGCACGTTTCAAGGGCACCGAGCTTGCTGGTATAATCATTACTCTTCTCCTTTATGCGAATGATATCATTCTTCTTGCAAAAAGCCACGATGACCTAGACAAGCAGCTTAAGACTCTTCATGTCTACTACTCCAAGATGGGTGTGACAATTAATACCGACAAGATGAAAGTCATGATCAGTAAATTCAAAAAGATCACCCATGGTAGTTTCATTTATGATAACCATTGCTTAGAGTAGGTTTCTTCTTATAAATATTTGGGTATTGAATTTCCTCATCAACTCAACTGGAATTATAGCATTGAGAAAAGGATTATTGGAGGTTGGAAAGCTTATTATGAACTTGAAAACAATTGTAAGTCGGTCGATATTTACATTTGGAGTAAAAAGAGGTTCCTCTTTGAGACTCTTGTCACCCCCGTTGTCTTATACGGATGTGAAGTTTGGGGTTGTAGTATATCCAGAGAGTCATGGAGAAATATTGAGATGATTCAAAAGCAATTCATAACCTATAACCTAAAGATCAAGGGAAATAGTCCCTATCCTATCCTCTTGATCGAAGCTAGCCTGTTCCCCATTGAAAGTATGACTATGTTTAGATATCTGAAGTATAAGAAAAAGCTTTACAACCTGGAATCTAAGAGGCTCCCAAAAACTGCTTCTAACTTTAGCCAATACCCCCACCTTCGCCTCAAGCGCAAGAGGCATAAGGATGCCTAGTCTTGGCTTAACCATTGGGGGATTAAGGAGGAGATCATCACAAGAAGCAAGGATAGTGTCAAAGATACTATTACCTCCAATTTTAAGGACAAATTGTGGGATGATAAGGAGCTGGAGGGTAAGAGAAATCTAAGATACTATAAGGAGGTGATCAACCCCACCCTTGATAACTAGAATTAGCTCTCTGTGTTGACCAACACTAAGAAAAAAATGAACATCGCTAGGATAAGAACTAATTCTCATGAGCTTCAAAGTGAAACCAGGAGGTGGTCTACTCCCAAGACTCCCTGGGACAATAGAATCTATCAGATTTGTGATACTAAGAAGGTGGAAGATGAAAAACACTTCCTTTTAGATTGCCTGACTCTTACTCACATTTGCTCTCAATTCCCTAACATCTGCCACACTTCCAATCTTCTTGACTTACTAGGCCAACCCAACTATAGTGATCTTGGAGCACTTCTTTCCCTTCTCTTTGATCATAAAACAAGATTTCGAAGAATCACAATTAGATTCTTTTTCTTTTCTTTAGGTCCGATAGGCCGCATTCATCTTAGTGGATATTAATCATCATCATCATTATCATCATTTTAAAATGGTATATATAATATTAAAAATGGTATAAATAATAAATAATATTATATAAATTAAATCATTTTTTATATAACGATTGAATTATTGTAATCTTATAAGACACAATTACATTAGCATGAGAATAAAATTTTAAACATCAAATAATGTTATATTTTTGAAGTATAATAATATTTTTATTAAAAAAGTTAATTTTAGATATATAGTAATCGAAATTATCAAATTTTAATCTCTTATTTTATAGTTTTTCCTTGAAATTATAAAAATTGATAATGTCTTACCTAAACATTATATATTATTAATTTTTCCTATAAATCATCATATATTCCATTTATTATCATTTACACTTTTTTATATTTATTTTTAAATATAATAAAAAAATTATTTTTTAATATTTTTATTTATTGTAGTAAATAAAATTTTTTTTGTTATAATAAAAGTAATTTTTTCTGTTAAAAAAGAGAGAGGGGAGGGGGGGGGGGGGGGGGCGCGTGAGATGGCACGAATGCACCCGATCTGCAATGACTTTGAGTTCAGGTAGGGTTTACAGATCTACAACTGCTGTTTGAGGGCACAAACCTTGTGCACTACACACCAACCGAGCAACTCGGAAAACTCTTTCTTTGCCTCTTTTTCGTCACCTTTTCTAGCATTTGACATTGGGGTTGGTATCTTCCACTTTCCCATCATGGTCTGTCGGTAGGTCGATGGATATGGAGGAATATCTAGTTGAATATACATACGACCAATATGTATATGTGCCCATATGGACACCTTCGCCCCCTCCCCTGTCGGATGCATCGCTGTCTTCTCCACCGGTCTCCCATGTTGGTTACCCTAGGGTCGTTTCACCATTTTTTCCATCTTGCCCTAGCTCCTCGCGTCTGACTTTCTCTCCTCCTATATATTCAAATCCTAGGCCAGTTTCTGATTACCCTCCCCCTTCTATGGCATCCCTACATTTTCGGGCTACTTGCTTTAACTCTACCTCTCCCTTTTACCCTCTGGGCTATTAAGCTAATCTCCCATCTGTTTATTTCCCTCACATTTCGCTATCGAACCCGACACCCTTCCCCTCGGTTCATCCCTCTGAGCCTCCACCTCCATAGCTAGCTATCGTTACTCAATTCGCCACGACTCCCCTCTCATCAGGACGTTTTCACAGTCCCCTTATCGACTTAGCAGATTGTGGCTTTGATCCTAGGGTTAATGACTCCTTGGAACTCCCTCCCAAATCCTCCTCCATTCCTCATGCTAGTAAGCCCTCCAAACCGGTGAGGAAGTCCGAGTGTGTCAAAGCCAAGAACAAGGACATCTCTCTCAGATTTGGAGAAGGGATACAAATGGGGGAAGTTATTAATACAACGGATCGAGTACTGGTCGAGCAAGTCCATGGGAAAACATACGACACTGCAAGGCTACAACAATGGATTATCAAAATTTGGGGATATATCCTCTCTTAACTTCCATCAGTTACCACTCTCTCATGTGGGTGGTTTTCTCTCCTGTTTCAGCGTCCAGACTACCCATTGTGGGTGCTTTCAAAATACTGGCATATCGAACTTGCACCTATATTGCTTAAGAGATGGAGTCCCATGCTCGATCTGGAGTGGGAGCAATTGGGGGTTGGTCCCATCTGAGTGTGTTTACCAGGCCTGTCATTACATTTTTGGTTTGAAGGCATTTTTAATCCCATTGGCAACGCTCTTGGTACCTATCTGGAATATGAAAAATCCTACATTGTCTCAGTCAATATGTCATTGGCACGCCACTTGGTTCATCTTGATACTAGAGAGGGTTTGGAGGAACAAATTACCCTTCACTGGAAGCATTTCACCCGAACAAAACTTCTTGACTATGAAGGGGTGCCCTTCAGATGCAGACAATGCCACAAGGTGGGCCAATTATATAAGGAATGCCCCTTAGTACTATCTGTCCCCTGTGAAAAATGCATCTGAGAATATTGGATTGGTAGACAAGTTGGGTTCACAGGATCAACAAATGTCCATAACACCTAGTAACCAATCTAAGACAAAGGCTTGGGAGAAGAGGTAAGTTTCTATTCTGGTTTGCCCTCCCTCACCTCCTCTTATCAGTTCCCGTACGATGGCTGTTGTAGCGCTGTTATCGGGTAACCCTCCCTCCTGTTCTTTTGTTTCATATCTTGCTCTTTCTAAATAAATTTGGTCATCCTCTTTATCACATTGCATCTCACCATTTGCATCTTCATCGCCTCCCTTATCATGCCCCCCAGTACTACCCCTTCCTAATTTTTTGAATATGTCTCCATCCTTCTCGGGTCCCCCCATTTGTCCCTTTGTTAGAGGCATTAGATTCTTCAAGCCCATCCCACTCCTACAATCTTTTCTCCTTAAACAAATCCTCTTCCTTGGAGGTCTGTGGAATTGGTATCATCCCTCCTCCTAAGCCCTCCAAAACAATCTCAGAGCAGACACTCCACCATCTCCAAGGCCATCCATCAAGATGGTATCAACGTGGTTGAAGGCTAACAAATATCTATTGACTGGGTTCTTAGAGCACATAACACCCTATCATTGTCTCCCCCATGAAGTGGTTATCCCTTAATTGTCGAGGGTTGGCTAGCCTTGCCAAAAAACTAGCCTTTAAGAGACTAATGGAAACTGAATGGGTGGATGTCCTATTTCTGCAAGAAACCCTTGGCCTTATTGACTTGGTTATGCATGCACTGGAATATCTTGTTCCTGGGTGGCAATTACATGCCCTAGAAGTTCGAGGGCGATCAAGAGGTATTGCCTTTGATTTAAATCCTAGAACTATAAGGATTTTAAACATTTGGGGTGGGAATGGTTTTATTGGTGCTGATATATTCTTATTTGAATTGGGGATGAATCTTAGGTTGATCAACTTGTATGGTCCCTGCCACAACTGGGTTACATTCTGGGACCATTTTCTCAATTGATCCCTTTTACAAGTTGACAATATCATCTTGGGTGGAGACCTCAACTTTTCCATCAGACATGCAAAATCCTGGGGGCACAATGCTTAGATTGACCCTTTATATGATATCTTGGAAGCCCTATTAGATAATCACCAACTTATTGATATCCCTATGGCTCGACTCCAGCCTCCTTAGAGGAACCGAGGGACTGGAGTGGCCATGTTGGCTCGAAGGCTGGACCATTTTCTCAATAAGGAACCACTTATTGGGGACCCTTATAACTATAGGCAATGGGTTGGATCGTAGGGGTATCTGATAATTCTCTCATATATCTTGAGATTGTGGGTCATGCTTGCAAACCAAAAGCCCCTTTAAATTCAACGCCACATGGTTAAAGGACTCAGACTACATCTGATTAGTCTCAGACTTTTATAAAGCTCACCCCTTGACTTTGGTCGATCTGTCTCTGAAGGTTTCTCCAACAACCTTCTTAGACTTAAGCAATTAACCATTGATTGGGACAATACCAAGAGAAAGATGGATGATCTCAAAATACACAATATTGAGGTTGAGCTAGCCAATTTAGAAGATGCTAATGGGTTGGGATATTCATCTGATGATGCCAAAACCCACCTCATTTCACTCGAGGTTGAAAGGAATAGGATACTAAAAGACAGAGAAGAAACATGGCCCCTTAGGAGTCGTGCCATCTGGCTACAAGAGGGGGATAATAATATGAAGTTCTATCACAAATTTTCAAATGGGCGTAGAGTAATCAACACCATCTAGTAGATGACGAATGAAGAAGTTCAGAGAGTCCACTCCTTCAATCAACTTGCATTTCTTAGCACCTCTCACTTCAGAGAGCTTTTCAAGGCTCCTCAAAACCACTATGGCTAAAATTATCAGGGTGGCTGGTCTCTTTCCTAGGTTTTTTGACCAGGAGGTTGTTAAGGATCTCAACAAGCCTGTATCTATGGGGGAGGTGGAGAGCACTTTAATTTTTTTTAAGAAGGACAAGAGCCCTGGCCCTGATGGATGTTCGGTTGAATTCTATTTGAATTTCTTTGAATTATTCTGGAAATATCTGCTACAAATTATTGAAGGCTGTAGAACAAGTTGCTGAATGTATGAGGCTTTCAACTCGACCTTCTTTTCTCTCATCCCTAAATCTGTTTCCCCTGATACTTTCAATGATTTTTGGCCCATCTCACTCTACAACTGCATTTACAAGATCATTGCCAACTACCTCAAGCCTATCCTATTTGATCATATATCACTTGAACAATTTACATTTCTTAATCACCATTAAATTCATGATGCCATTGGAACTACACAAGAGGTTTTACATTCCATCAAGGTCAAGAAGTTTGAAAGAATGATTCTCAAGATCGATCTTGCAAAGGCATTTGATCTTACTAATTGGCTATACTTGAGAATGCTCCTAACCCTCTTGGGTTTCCCCCTGGACTTCAATAACTAGATCATGTGTTGCATCACCAAGGTCTCCTACAATGTTCTTATAAATGGATATGCATCGCCTTTTTTTCATGCAGAATGTGGCCTTCGATAGGGCTGCCCCCTATCTCCCCTACTTTTTCTGCTTGTTATGGAAGGCCTGAGCCAACTCATTGTTGAAGAACAAAGACTTGGTCATCTCCAAGGTATCAAGATCACCAACAACTGCATCCTTACACATCTTCTATTTGTCGATGATGTATTAATATTCCTCACTGGGGGTATTGGCGATTCATCAACTTTTCTATCTTTGTTACAATTATTTTGTCGAGCCACTGGTATGGAGTGTAATGCTCGAAAATATACCATCTCCTCTGCAAGATTCTCACCACATAAGATTCAATATGCTCACTAGATATTTCCCTTTACACTTCTATCTTTGGATGATGGACTTAAGTATCTTGGGCTTTGACTCAAACCTCTTAATTACAAGATAGCTGATTGGACCTGGCTTGTTCCCAAGATTGATATTTGGCATCATAAATACCTCCCTAGAGCTGGACGACTTGTATTAATCAAATCAGTTCTGGAAGCCACTCCGGTCTACTGGATGTCCATGGCCGAGATTCCAAAAGGAACCTTAGCGAGAATTAATTAGTTGTGGTATAGATTTCTATGGAAAGGGAAACATGATGGTCACTTATATGCATGGTTACACTGGGATTTGATTGCACTACCAAGAAATGTGGAGGATGGGGACTGAAAAACCTTGAATCCTTCTCTAAAGCACTAACAGCCAAGATGGGATGGCAAACTATTATTGCAAAAAAATTATGGACTGAGGTGGTTTATCAGAAATATATCTGGTCCCTACACACACTTGATTGGGTCAGACTCCCCACTTGGAACTAGTCGAGCATCTCATCCATTTGGCATGCTGTCTTAATTTCCATATCTTACATTCGAGATGGACTAGCTTGGAGAATTAGGTCTAGCTCCTAAGTTCGTATTGTGATGGATCCATGGTCCAAATGTGGTAATGCTTTCAGGCTCCCTCCTGATCTCATTCAATACTTAACTAACGCAGGTATTACATATCTTGAATAAATTGCAGACCTAGAGAATTCAAACATTTTATCACAAGCTTGGAAATCTGCTATACAACTTGGCATTCCTGACAATTGGCATCCTGATTGGCTCAGCTACACTAATGCTCTTGCTAAATTACATGCTAGGTTAATGGAAGGTGAAGACGAACTCATTTGAGCACATGCCAAGCATGGTACATATATTCCCAAGGATGGCTACCCTATTATTTATAGATTGGTGGTGGAGTGTATTATGGAAATTGAAGGCCCCTTCGTGAACCACACCCTTCATGTGGATTGTCCTCTGCCACAAAGCTCCTACGAGAGAGAACTTAAAGAAACGATAGTTCCATGGCCCTACTTGGTGCATCCTTTGCTGACATGAATCTGATACTATTGAACATCTCTTCCTTGACTGCCCCATCATATTGGATTTCTGGACTCAGATTCTCTCCTCCTTCTCTATCACCTTTCGATGGCAAGGGAACTCCATTCTTGAGGCCTGACAAGCATGGTGGACCTTGGCCCATGATCCTAAAGTTAGGAATCTCCCTCTATTGGTTTGCTGGGCTATTTGGCTGATCCGTAATAAATCCATTTTCAAAGATATGGAACCTCACTGGACTCAGGCCTCTGCACATGTATTATCCATTTACTCCAGCATTCCTGATGATGATCGAATTGCACCTTTGTGAACCATCATTCATGAAACCATTGACATAAACATACCTTGGGCCTATTTTGATGGATCAGCCTAAGCGCATGACTATGGGGAAGGGGCCCTCTTACATCTATCAAATAATCATTTTTTAAAATTCAAATGGGTTTGGGTAATGGCACTAACAACTTTGCAGAATTGATCACTCTCAGACATATTTTGCATTTTGCTTTAGAAAAGGAGCGTAGGCATATTCAAATCTTTGGTGACTCTAAGATCATTATAAATTGGTTCAACAATACATCTATTTGTCATGCACACACACTTAGGACTATTCTGGATGATGCACTGCATTTGAAATCGCAATTTGACTCCATCTGTTGTCATCACATCTAGAGGGAGCGCAACCAGATTTCCGATCAGTTATCCAAGGAGGTTGTGATCCAGCCTAGAGGCCTATTCTTGATATAGGAATAGAGGGGATCAGACTTCTATTAGTACTACCATCGCCCATACATTGATCAGAGAATACAGGGGCCTGATAAGGCCTGATTTCATGGATTTTTGAGCTACTGCTAGTACTTTTTTTTTCCAGAATTTTTTTATGTATATATCTATTATTGGACATGTAATTATGTAAAGCACTACTAATATACCTTACGGTGGTTTTTTGTACATGAACATATGAAGGTGGTACACCACATTTTACAACATATGCTTCTTTAAGCATCTACAATATGTAATTTTCAACGTATTAATGGAAATTACAATTTTTCCTTGGGCAAAAAAAGCAATTTTTTTTTGTCACCTCTCTTCCATTATTTATTTTTAGTAATAGAATGCTTTCATAACTTCACTACAACAACAATGCTCTGATAACTTCACTACAACAAAAAATAAACAAAAATAAGGCTAATTCAACTACTTGCCTTTTCTCATAGGTCTCACATTTGACCATTCCTCTCTCATTTAAAAGAACTTTGTTTTTACTTTAATTTAACTATCAATTACTTTTTGCATAAAAGACATGTACTAAGCAACAACGTTGAATATTACACTTGTTATTATTGTGGTTTTTTTTTAATATTTTGTTTCCCAAAATTGTATTATAAAGTATAATTTTTATTTTATTCTATTTTATTACCATTATATTATATGACATATCATTTCCCTAAGGGTAATGTATATTATACAAGATAAGACTTTTTCATGAAAATTCTTGTTTGTTAGTCTTGTATAAAGTAATGAATTTAGTTGTCAATGTTAATCACTCTCAAGTCCCACTTTACATGCTTATTACTTTCATGGCTTTCTATTAGATTCCTTTCATTATGTCCCCAAGAGTTAACTCAACTTCTGCAAAGAAATTGGGCCTTGTTCACGATCATGTATTTGAACTAGTATAATATTGTTGTTGACATATATGATATTTTTCCTGTATGTGCATTGGTAAGACTCACATGTAAAATCCATCATGCAATGGATTTATTAGTCTAGCTAGCTTTCCCATTTCTCTTTAATTCCTTTTCCCATGGTAATAAACCTTTGTGTGACCTTTGGGTTGTAATGTGCATTTTGGGCCTATCGTGTGGCAACATCTAATTGAATGTTAAGCTCACTCCTCCAGGATAAGTATCAATCATCATCAAAACAGGTTCCTTCCCAATTGTAGATCACAAATATGATCAATGAATGAAATTTGTGAGTCATAAGATCCTGTCACTGCTAATGTGAAACTTTATAACCTAGACCAATAAAGAGGTTCCACGTGTCTCCTTTAACATGACTAAAAATGGTTAAGTCAATATCTCATACTCTACTCCCTTTTGTTGATCTTATCCAAATCAACGATCAAGATTTCCCCTCCTTTTAACCCTAAGAGGTCTTAAATCTTTCATTCGTACATCCCCAAATCCATTTCCCCCCAAGTGATCTTACGATCAACAGGGGTTCAACATCTATGTGGGTTCAAAGGACCCCCTCTCCATGATGTGTAGATTTGAAACTCATATAAATGGGAAAGTGCCATGTTCCTTACTCTTGTGCCCTCTACTCAATTTTAATATGATGTGAAAGTTCTCATGAGATTTAAGTCTAAATGTCAATTTGAGAAATGTTTGACAATCAAAGTCATTATGAGTTATAATGGTGTAACCACCCCTCCGACATTTACCTATTTTCATTGGCCTACAAAGGTAAACATGATATGAGAGTTACTATGACATGACCCGACCTCCTATATCCAATTAAGGAAGTGGGGTCGACCAAATTACCACATACTGACATTCCACAAGGGATAGAGGACAATCAGAGGCTGAACAACCACCCCAGGTGGTCAAAACCTAAGTTGAACACCTTTTTTTTTTCCTTAGCCCACTACCACACCCACAACAAGGCATGCATGTGGTTATAGGCCTCCAACTACATGCACAACACTGCTTCCATGCATTTATAGCCTAATTTCTCTCGTTTTGAGCATGCAATCTCGGGGATCAGTGCCACCTTTTAAGGCCTGTCTCCAAACCACTGCCCATAATTGCTTGAGGCTTTCCAAAATCATATTTAACATGGAAACAAAGATAAACATTCAATCTCAACTCAAAAGATTGACCTAGACTTACCAAAACATACTAGGCATTTCATCAAACACATGGAAACTATGTAAGCTACAGGTCATGAATGCATATATGATCATAAGTTTGAGATTCATATGAGAATCATTGAGAAGGCCCTATTCCATTTCCACATAGCTGCAATGACACTTATTCATCCATGAATTCATTAACCGATCAATAGATAAACAATTCATTACGAGAGCCATATAACATACGCATCATATGAACAACATATAACCATAAAATAACCAACATATAAACCCATGGCATCCAAACCATAATATCACCAACATATTGCCAACATATATATGTGAAGAAAAATAGAAGAATAGCTCTTATTAACATATGTAATTACCAACCAAGTCAGGGACTTCCACGTACCACCCAACCATAGATTAGGTTGAACCAGATATTTCTTTCAGAGAATCACCCCCATGCCATATTCCAAGTGTGAATGTTGGATCTCATGGAATAAACAAAACAAAACCAAACCAGGGCTTCCAGAGGCCAAACCACCTCAACCCTCAACTAATGATTCCACCTCGCGATCGGACATTACTAACACCAACTAGATTGGTCTCTACCCAAGTTGTCTAGGGCTTCAAGAACTAGTAACTCAACCCAGAACCTTCTAGGGCTCCAGAGCATTTGTACAACCCAGCTTCAGGGAATAGTAACTAAACCCACCAAGGGATCCAAAACGTTTATCCTAACCTAGGCTCCAAGACTAGTAAATTAAAACCAAGTTGTTCTAGGGCTTCCAGAGCATTTGTTCCAACCCATGGCTATAAGGAATTATGAGCACCAATCAGAAAAAATCAAGTGGAAAAACCCACAACACCATGACTATTAGGAAATGACAAGGCAAGGCTAAAACCATTGTCAATCCAAGCAAATCTCCATGCCAATGACAACACATAACCAAAAAACCACATGCATCTACTATGCATCCATAAATCAGCAAGGAAATCACACATGCAACCTAATACATGCAAAGAAATCAGGTTGTATCTACTAATCCACTTGCTCCCTTGTGCCTTTCCACTTTCCTTTTACTTATTTCTTCAAATCCAAGGTATGCCAAAGTGCTCCAAGAATGGTCCAAGAACACTCTAAGTGTGCAAGAGTATGAGAGAATGAGATAATGAATGAGAGAGCCATAGATCGAAATGACAAGAAGATGTGAACTGATCCTCATAAGCCTGTTTATCATTAAGGCTTATATTTTCTTCATTTTCCTTCATTTTTCCTTCAATTTCATCCTCATGCAAATTTGTGACCTTTCACCTTCCTTTTCTCCTTTTTACTTTATTTCACAAATAAAATGCCAATTATTTCCACTTTGCCTTTGCCAGTTTCCGTATCCATTAATTAATCACAAGTGATCCCCATCACTGTTTTTTTCACAACATTCAGCTTGGAATACATGTTTCATGACCTTTGTTTTATTTTTTATTTACTTAGGAAATAAACTAGAGGTTGTTACAAACCCCTCCCCCTTGGAGGAACGCCGTCCTTGGTGTTCAAGGACACTTATAAACCAACAAAACGCATGCTACCCATGGAGATTTATAACAAAGCTCGATGCAACATTTACATTATATCATACTGCTGATACCTGACCATCATACCATGAACACCATACCACTTATTGGAGTTGTTATCACCATACAAAGCTCGGTTGGTAGCAAAAGGTTATTCCCAAGTGCCGGGAATTGATTTTGGTGATATTTTTTCTCCTATTGCCAAGGTAACTTCTATTAGATTACTTTTATCTGTTGCTGCTGCTTTTGATTTTGACGTAGAACAGATGGATGTGAAGACAACATTTCTTCACGGGGATTTGGAAGAGGAAATCTACATGAAGCAACCTGAAGGCTTTGTGGTGAAGGGTAAGAGAGAACTGGTATGCAAGTTAAAGAAGTCTCTGTATGGGTTAAAACAGTCACCAAGGATGTGGTATCAGAAATTTGATACATTTATACGGGGACTTGGCTTCACCAGAAGCAAAGCAGATCACTGTGTGTGTTTTAAATTAATTGGTGACCGTGTTATTTATCTGGTCTTGTATGTGGATGATATGTTGCTGGTTGGAAATGACAAAGAAATTATCCAGGATTTGAAGACCCAATTGTCCTCCAAATTCGACATGAAAGATCTCGGTGTTTTAAACTATATTTTGGGCATGGAAATTAAAAGAGATCGAGAAAAGAGGAAGCTCTGGTTAAACGAGAGAAAGTATATCGAGACAATACTCCAGAGGTTTAATATGCAGGATAGTAAACCGATGAAGGTTCCTATTCCTATAGGTGTGAGGTTATTTGCTGAACAGTGTCCAAGACACAAGAAGAGGAAGAGGACATGTCCCGTGTTCCATATGCAAGTGCAGTCGGTAGCTTGATGTACGCAATGGTCTGTACTAGACCAGACATTGCACATGCAGTGGGAGTATTGAGCAGGTTTATGTCAAAACGAGGGAAGGAGCACTGGACAGCAATGAACTGGGTTTTCAGGTATTTGTGTCGCACTAGTGATTATGGTTTGTGTTACCAAGGAAGACTAGGATTGGACAGAGTGTTGGATATTCGTGGCTTTGTTGATGCAGACTAGGCTAGAGATCTGGATAAGAGAAGATCTACAAGTGGGTATGTGTTTAACCTATTTGGAGGTGCAGTCAGTT
>APFE030683568.1:0-19079 GCA_000404065.3 Pinus taeda | reverse complement strand
TCAATGATTAGGAGATCTATTGAGGGTCATTGAGTACAGAGGAATAGAGAAGACAAAGATTGTGTTGGGAGAGCAGCGCAGCAGCCAAGGGGGTGATGTAGAGCCAACAAGGGCTCACGCAGAGGTAGCCAAGTGTTGCGCAGAGCACCAGAGGGGCCAGCGTTGCTGATGCAAAGGCTCCCAGAGCTGACGCAGGGCCTCCTGGGGCTGACGTAGGCGAAGAAAGGCTAACGTAGGGCCTCCTGGGGCTGACGTAGGCCAAGAAAGGCTGACGCAGGGCTAGCGTGAGACAGAGAGGGGCTGAGGCAGTCCAGATTGGGTAGACGCTGGGTTTTTGCAGAAGCAGTTTTGTGTTGAGGATCTGCCGGAAGGGTTTTCTGGGGTTTCAACTAGGAGATTTCTCTCAAATTGTGAGGTATAGCTGCTAAGGAAATTCTCTGTTGGGTAGGCCAGTTACGACACCCAGATTGTACTCTGATATTGCTTAATAAGAAAACCTTTAGATAGCTGCATCGGTTTTCTCGCATTGGGTTTTTCAGGGGATATTGGTCCAAAAATAATGGTGTCATGTGGTGTGTTTGTTCTTGTTTCTTTTAGTTGCTGATCTGTAATATGTTGAGCGTGCACTGGTGTTTATTTTCAGTATTTACTTTGTAAATAACTTGTTAAAGAAAAATTAATAAGTAGGTAGTAATAAATAAGAAAAAGTGCATGAAGGGTATCTAAATTAAGTAAATTTAGAACCTTCAACATGAGACACATCCCTTTGTGTGGCCATATGATTGATATATACTGAGAGCCATGTAATCGAGTTGGAAGGCAAGAAACAAGCTTTGGGAGGCAAGTTCACAAGGAAAGGCAAGGCAAGGAGTAATATGCAACTGTTGGAATCATTGTTGGAAATGAATTCAACTTGTATTAAGAATGAAGTACATATAAATACAACACGCAAACCGTTGGATTCAACTTCCAAGGTTTCTTGGATATGCAGTAACCGTCCACCAGAACCCTAATGGTTTAGGTGTCTAACATTCCCAACCTTAATCTGAAGGAGTTTTAATGACTACAAGAATAGACCTAAAGTGAAAAAACTATATTGCATCCAATGGCGGAATGAGCTCTCTGAAATGGTGTTTTTTAAGGATGATTACAAACCAAATGGGAGAATTTGAGGTCTCTATCGGTGGTGGTTTAAGGTCGATCAACAACTCTGGAACTAAGGCTCAAAGAAGTTCCTGGAACTATTCCAAATATTGAGACAAGATGAAGTATTCTACGAGTGGAAGTGCTTCTCGATAATGGTTTGAATATGACTAGAAACTATGTAACAAAAACCAAAGTCTTTTGTCAGTGGTGGTTTAAGGATGGCCACCACCCAAAAAGCATGCTCATGTAAATTTGTCTCTGGCTACGAACCTGAATCTAGCTAACTCTGGCTCTATGCTCTCACAACAAGCTCTGGTTTAGGTTGTGGCACAAACTCCCTTGATAAACATTCGAAGTCATTATGTGACCATCAATTCCCCCGCTGTCAGATACAATTTGAGAAGATTAAGAAATATTCATTGCAAGACAAGTCAATACTCGAGAACAAATTTTGTGGTATGACAGGTATATCTTCTTGGCTATTGAAGACCATTGCCAAGAAGCAATCCATCCAAGGTGACTCTTCGTTCATGTAGGACTCTTGTTTTTGGAACATCTGTTTGAATGATGAGGGTGCTTACCATAATTCTCACAAGGGTGAAGATCAGAACACTGATCCTTCACCTGGCGAACTCTATCACAATGTTTGCATTTAACAATTTGTAGTTCTTGTGGAATAGGAGCAAGTGAAGATGAACCATCCTGAAGAAACTTAGCAATATGAAACTGGATGGGATTGGAATAGTGCGGGATATGAAAGGACACAACCTTTCCATATTCAAGACCGGTTATTTTCCTGTGTTAACAACTTCTTCCCAAGGTCTAATAATGGGATGTAAAGTGCAGGTTGGACCTCTGCATCTTTATGCAAATTTGGAATGACCTCACAAATCTGATTAATCTCTAACTATTGATGAGAGTCAGATTAAAAAAAGGAGTTGTTCTAAACATGAACCAATTCAGAATCATGACTCTTCTCTTGTAGTTCATTTTGCTGTAATTGATATTTGAGTTGCAAAAACTCTATCCTGTCTTGTGCATTTTGTAGGTAAGTTCGAATGTTAGAGAGAGTGTCCTTGTTGATTTGGATTGTGTTATGAAAATTACATAGTATAAGAGTGTTCAGTAACTCTAATATGTTAGTAATTCGAGCCATTTGACAATAACCCATGCTCATAAATATAAGGGTGTCAGCTTCAACTGAAAATGCACCCACTTACAAAGTCAACCAGTAAACCTTTTTCGCTAAATGAAATTCAACTGAATTTAAATGTATTTAAGTTGAGTGTCAATGAAATCATTCCATCCATGCTCAAACTATCATTGTGAAGACCGATTAGAATGTACATCAACCAATGATATTTTAACACTGATGCAACTCTAGAGGAATTTAACCATTGACAGATTCTAGGCAGTAACCACCGATAGAAGCCCATATTGTCCTCGATTAACTTGTTACATTTGACAAACATCTCATGAGCTTCGGTGTTTTGGGACAGTCCTCAACTCATCTTTTATATTTGCCATGCATCTCATGAGATTGAGAGTTTTGGGGTGGTAGCGAATCAAGTTGGAGCGTCCACATGGATAGAGCTCCTGCGCAATACTACCTTCAAGTTTCCAGCTCTAGTCATTAAACTCGACTACACTTTCTATGAGCCCATGGCTACGATTGTGCTAGACAAATATGACAACTACAACAACTTGTTCAATGGGAACAACAAGGGCTGTATCTCAACACATCACACTTGTTGGAGATTTCCTCGTCAACCTGAAATAATCAAGAGGAGCAGTGAAATATGTAAACTTTATCTCTAGGAGATGCTTATCGATAGAAATGCCATTCTTTTCCCTATGGATCGAATGGTGGGTATTTTCCCTTCAGGCTCCTTTTTGCACAAGAGAAATGTCGCTTTCCCACACAGGTTATTGCATGTGCTAACTAAATACATTGAATCTCCCCATATGAGAGTTTGAGTTTGAAAGGTGATGTTTTGAATATTCGAGTTACAATGCAATTAATTGATATGGTCAGGACATGCGTCTCCATTAGCAATTACTTCATGCACCAGCATATGGGAGAATATTCTTCTATGTTGGGCGGATTGGAGGCACACAAAAACACTTGGTATATACCCAAAACTGAAAAGGAGAGGTAGGCAAATAAAAAGAACTAGTACAAGATAAGCCAACCTGCATATGCCGAGGCCAGATTATAGAGATTTTATATTTTCTCTCTTTTGCCTTCCCTCACATTGCTTCGCTTTTGGATCAATTGTGGCTATTGCGGTTTCATCAGTCGACGAGATTTCTGAACCTCTCTTGGGACGAATGCTTAAAATGTTGCAATAATTGCTAGATTGGCCAACACAGGATCTCTTACTTGAAGTCGACCTTCAGGTATTGGCCTTTTCACTATGTCCCAGCTTACTATGAAATTTTTTTTGGTTCCCCTTTCCTCCTTGCCATAGAAAATTTTGAATTAGCTTTGCTAACTAATCAATGATCATTTTTGGAGCTATAAACGGAAAGAGGCCTGGTAGATAGAAAGGGATGAGAGGACTGACTTGACCTGAGTGAGCTTCCTAGTTGTGGTAAGCCACTGTCTGCCCCAAGCAGTGATTTTTGCCTTGATTTTATTGATAATTTCCATCCAGTGAGGGGCCTTAGTAGTGCCCAAGGTTAAAGGCAGACCAAGATACTTGAATTTTTCCCAAGAAACATATCTGGTGAACCCTAGGGCTTGGGAAATCCTGAGAATAGATTGCTGGTCTAAAGCCCAGTCGTACACTGCATTTTTCTATTATTGACCATAGCTCTGGAGACACTGCAGAAGCTTTGGATTACTTTGTTGAAGGCTCTTGCTATTTTAATAGAGGCTCCTCCCAAAAGGATAGAGTCGTTTGTGAACAGGGCATGGTTGATTGGGGTGGTTCTGGGTATCGCCCTAATGCCAAGAAGTGTCCCGTTGAGCTTCTCATCAGAGAGCTTTCGGCTTATTAGAGAGTCTGCCGTCATAATATACAGGAAGGGGGACAAAGGGCAGCCTTGCGTGATTCCCCTTGTAGCTTTGAAGTAAATTGCAGGTCTACCATTTACTAGGGGGGCTATCCAAGGTTCTCCAACGCATGCTTTAATCAAATTAACAAATTCAGAATTGAAACCAAATGCATAAAGAACTTGGAGAAGGAAGGAATGTCTTACTCTATCGAAGGCGTTTGCCATGTCCAATTTGATGAGCATACCTTGCTCTTCGCGCTGGTGGTTGGAATGGATGATTTCATGCACCAGTATCACATTGTCCAGGATATGACTTCCTTTGACAAACCCTCCTTGATTGGGAGAGATGAGTTTATTCTATTAGCAAGTAGCTTGGTGAGAATTTTGTAGGACGCGTTGCAAGCGAGATTGGTCTGAATATGTCGAATGTCTCCGGGTTGGCTTCTTTGGGAATTAGGGCTAGGAAGGTGGAGTCTGTGCTTCCTCCCACTTTGGATTTTCAAAGGAATCCTTTGATCATTCGGTACAAATCAACCTTCATGATATCCTAGCAGAGTTTATAGAAGTGTATTGAGAATCCATCTGGACCTGGGGCTTTGTTTGGTTCGATCTTCCATATGACATTGCTGATTTCTTCTTCAGTGAATGGCTTCAGGAGAGTTGCATTGTCCTCCTCGTTAACCATCCTTGGAATGTTCTTGGGGAAGTCATGAGCTTCCTCATTATCCTCCATGCCTTCTTCTTTGAACATCAGCTGAAAATGAGAGGTTGCCCCTTGTTTTATCAGAGTTGTGCCTTTAAGAATAGTCCCATCTCGCAAGGTGATTTCAGTGATGTGGTTTCTAAAGAGGCGGGTACGAATTTGCTTGTGGAAGAAGGCTGTATTCTTATCTCCAGACGCAAGCCAGAGATTGTGTGACTTGAGCCTCAAATATTCTTCCTCTTCTCTATATGTCCGAAGGGTGCTGATTTGGTGTTCTTGCTCCCTATGAATTTCTGCTCTATTTATGTCTCGAGTCTCTAGGCCCATTTGGAGATCCAGCGACTGCTTTGTGCCTTGTTTTCTTTGGGTAGTGGGAGAGATTGTGGACTTTTTTTTCGATTGCTTCAGGACTGTTTTGGTGGCTTTTATCTTTCGCTCCCATACATAGCTGGGCGATCCTTGAACATGAATGGATCAAGCCTTATTCACTGTATACAAAAACCCTTCCTTGTTTACCCATAGTAGGCTGAACCAGAAGGGGATTGGTCCCGGATTTTCTTCTTTTTCCATCAGGAGGAGGATGGGTTTATGATCTGAGTTCTACTTTGGCAGAATTTTTGTGGAAATGATCATCTTCTCGGAGAGGAAGGAACTCTGAAGAAGGAATCTGTCCAGCCTGGCTGAGATATGCTCCTCCCCTATCCTGTTATTTGTCTAGGTGTAAGTCCATTAAATCCCATAGCTGAATCAGGTTTTCCACTAAGGGGAGGAAGCGATCTCTACTGCTGGTTCCTCCTCTTTTTTCCTTTGGGTCTAGGATTAGATTGTGGTCTCCAGCAATAATTATATTATTGAGGGAGTAAGCTTTCAAAAAACCAGTCAGGGTTTGCCAACATTGTTCCTTTTCTACATGGAGTACAGGAACATAGAGATCAAAGAGAGCGGTGTTTATCTTACTTGGTAGGTGTTGGAGTTCGGTGTAAATCTAGTGCTGCGTCTGAAAGGAGCTCTCAAGCTTGAATTTGTCAGCCTCCCAGAGAGTGGCTAGCCTGCTGCATGTACGTCTAACACTTATCGCTTTTCTAGCCTTTGATTTCCATTTTGCTTTGCTGAGTTCCAGAAGGACTTCTCCTTCTATTTTAGTCTCTTGGAGCATGATGATCTCGGGAAGTTTTGACTTTAATATGCTCTTGTCTGCTTTAGCTTTTGATGGGTTCCCCAGTCCTCTGCAATTCCAAGAGACTAATCGCATTATTTACTGGTAGGGGTTGGGGCAGCACCTCGCTTGGGAGGCCTAGTTCTAGTATTTCTGCTGATAGACATCTCTATAGTGGCTTGACTACCTTGCATTTTTTGTCTCTCTGCTTCTTCTTCTCTGGCCTCTCTGTGGGATTTCCTCCCCACTCATTTTAAGGGCCTCTCATATGTTTCATCTTTTGAGGATCCCGATGTCTCAGGGGTCTTCTTTCTTGTCATATTTGCATAGGTAGAGGAACTAGAGGCACCTTTTGGGGTTTGGACTAGTTCCTCTTGTCTTTTGCTTTCTTCCATGTTGATTGCCTGCTGTTCAATCCCTTTATCTGCTGGATCTTGGGATTCTTCTGGTGTGCTGAGAATATCAAAGGGGTTGGTTGATATGTCTGCTATTGGAGGGACTGAACTTCCTTCTGCTTGGGGTTCTGGAGGAGCAACCCTCCCAGAGGTGATTGCTTTCCCTTCGTTCTTGTTAGTCTGCTTGTTTGGTCCTGATTTCTAGACCTTAGTCCATTGATCTCCCTTCTCTTTCTCAACTAGATCCTCTGATTTCTTTTCACAATGCTTAGCAAAGCGCTTGTAGTCATGGTAGTGTCTGCATTTAAATGGTAGTTGCTCGTAATCTAGCTCACTTGTATGTGTGACCAATCAACCATCGTGAGTTTAATGGCTTCAGGGAGACCTTCCTCTAGGTCTACTTCTACACAAATTCTAGCACAGGAATACTGGTCTCTTCTTTCTGCTCGATCGATGTATTTTCCTAGCTTGTTGCCTATCGTTTCCAAGGATTTAGTCTTCCAGCAGTGAAGAGGAAGGTGGGGCATTCTAAGCCAGACCGGAACGGACGAGGGCACATCCAGGGTCGAGTCGAAGTCTGGAGTCCATTGATTCAGATATAGTCCCTGAGGCCCCATGAAATAACGACCGTTTCTGAATATTAGGTTTCTGTCTTCTGTTACTTCGAAAACAAAAACAAAGAAGCCTTTCCCGACGAAATGGCTTATTATTCCTTCTTTGACCAGTGATCGCTAGTTCCTTTGAACCCAGGCTTCTACCGCTTTTGGCGAGGGCCATAAACCTGTGAACTAGTCAATAAGCCCTTTTTCTGCTAGGTTTAAAGCCGCTTTGCAGGGCTCTTCAGTAGGCAGAGCAACTGTGGGGATGGATGCCATTTTTTTCACAAACTTCTGTTGGTTTTCGGTTGCTGGCCTTCTATTGCAAGCTGCAACCAGATCCCGAAATGTTGCTAGCTCAGGTGGCAAGGGAGTTTTCTTCTCGCGGCCCCCTCCTGGGGCCATGGCTCTGTAGCTTCGAGCAATCTCGAGGTTGGATGTGTCTCTTTGCGCACTCCCTTGGCTTCTCTGTTGTTATTTTTATTGCATCCCCCTATTGTTATTATTGTTAGGGAGCAATTTTATGGGACTACTTGTCGCACAAATTGTCATGACAACGCTCAGACCGGGGGTTGTCACTCTGATACCAGTACTTGATTGATTTTAGGAATTAATGTACCAGTGCCTTATGGAGTTAATGATTAAATGATTATTTGTTAAATGTTGCAGAAATATAAACCCCGTAAAACGATCATTTATCATCAAATCACCCAAGCAGAATGCAAGATATTCAATAGACGCACAATGCCTTAATAAGGATCCAACAATTAAAATTTAAAAGATAAAAAAGCTTTAAGCAACCATGAAATTTAAACGCTGACCAGATTTCAAATAGTTAATCTCCAGATATAAACATTTAAAGCACATTTAACTATACCATAACAGAAAGAAGACTTTAAAAGGAATTTCCAATTTCAAATTAGTCTTTTTTCATAATTTTTTTTTATATATTTTTATGTTTTTATAAAATTATAAGCTAAAAATCAAAATAGAACAATTAAAATCCTAAATTAAAAAACCAAAGTCTAATCTAGAATCCTAAAAGAAGCCTTTTGTGATTTTATAATTTTAAATTTAAAACTAAACTAAAATCTAAAATATATGAAAAGTGAAATTTATGAAGTCTAAAATCTAAATAAATAGAACTTTTAAATCTAAATGAAAAGCCAAATAAAGATCTAACTAATAAAATGACTCGAATATATTAAACCCCAGACTAAATTAAAATGGATATATAAAAAAAAATGGAAAACTAAAACACAACCCAAATACTCATACGCTAAATAAAAATAAAAAAAGGGAACGAGTTTGCTGTTTGCTTGTCGTATGCAGGGGCGCGTGAGGAGTAGAGAACGGAGGAAAAGAGGGCTCGATGGATTGCGTGAGGGTTATGTGCAGGTCCATAATGGAGCAGAAAGGGACTGCGTGGGACAAGCTAAATGTCTAGAGCAATGGCAGCAGTGTAGGAAGAAAACGTGAGAGAGAAGAGAGATGCGTTGGGTTTGCAGGTTTTTTGGTTTCTCTTGAAGAGATTAACGCTTGAACGGAGTTTAGATAGCATCGTAGGGAGCAGATGGGAAAGACGCAGGGTGGTGCAAGTGTGGCAGAGAGAACCAAACGAAGCGATGGGGGCTGGACGGTTGTAGCGTAGGAATAGCAACACGCAGATAGCAATGATCCAATGACAATGAAGGGTGAAAGAGGATGAGATTAGGCAGTGATGAGAAGGACAGCGAAAACGCGTTTAGTTGCTGATTGCAGGTTTGCGTGAAAAGAACACGTGCATGTCCAAGGTCCAGGGCAGTGATACTAGCAAGGGTTTTAAGAAAAAAATTCGAAAATTTTTCTTGCAAAAATGAAACCCCGGGTAGCAGAGAAACTAAAATTGGCGGCCCAGAAATCCCAGGATCCCACAGCATAAATATTTTTTCGAAAATTTCTGTCAAAATGAAATCCCAGGCAGCAAACAGATAGCTTGGAAAAACCCTCGAACCTGCAAATTCTCTACTAAATTTTAAATTGCCCTGCATTCAAAATTGTCTAATGAAAACCCTGAATTTTTTTAAAGATTTGTACCTGCAACCTGCAATGGCAAAAATAGAACACCAAGAAGTAAAATGTGAAAGAAACAAACCAGATTTTGACTCTTAAGTAGCCAGATTTGTCAATACTTCACAGTGATATTTTCAGAATTTTAAACTTAATGTGAGATACTTCAGAAAACCCTTCTTGCATTCATAAGAAAATTTGAAATGATAAGCCCGGGATTAAAATTGGCTGGGCTCTTTTAGAAAACGCAATCTGGGAGTTGGTTGGTTTAGCCGAGAACTTCCCCTAATGCCCGATAAACTCAAAACTAAGATTTCCTGCACAGCTTAAAATCAACCATTAACATAGAGGGAGAAAACAATAGCGAAATTCAGATCAAATGGAGATACCTTCCATTATATTTCAGAAATTAAACTATCATTCAAACCCCAGAGATCAGACAAGACACCTGTGCCTATATCAATCTTTATCAAGCTATTATCAATGGCTGAAAAGAAAATTATGCAGAAAAATAAAACATCTTACAGTGTTTCTAGAAGAGTAACACCAGCAAGATTTTCAACCCCAAAGTCTTTCTTTATTGCACAAAAAATGACTACAAGAGAGCTTTCTTTAGCACAAGACTCACAGATCGAATCTGATCTCAAATGACCCCTTACACCCTATTTAAAGGAAAAATTCCCAACGAATAGTTCGAGTGATCCATGTCAAACTAATCTCAACTGTCGATAAGGATCAAAATCCCTTTTAATTTCATCCGTCCAATTTTTAAATGCATTTTAATATATTTAAAAATTAAAATTCTGCATTTATTTACTCAAAACTTTGACTTACTATTATTTTATTTTTTAAATTTTTATTTATTTATTTTTAAATTTTGTTTTATTTTATTTTTTATTTTTTTAATTATTTTATTTTTAAAATTTTATTATTATTTTTATCTATTTTTTAGTTTTTTATTTATATCTTTTTATTATTTTTTTAATTGTTTAATTTTTATTTTTTTACTCGAACTTAGCCTTTGGAAAAATCACCTAGGACCTAGGACTTAGGACTTATGAGGGGATAAAACATTTTCTACCCTCAAGACACTTTACATCATGACTTTTACAAGTTTACATCTCAAGGGGGAAAACTCATTTGACATATACCCTCATAGACCACCCAGTTCTACGACACAAACATAATTTAGCAGATCAACACACTAGGATTCCCCTAGGATTCTAATGACAAAATTCATTTCGGCTTTGTGGTTAGGTTGAAGGAAAACTTTGCTGATCATGGATCAGTGAGACAAAAAACCTTCCGGAACGTAGATTATCACTAGAAAATTAGGTTTACCTAGGCAATTTACATACATGACTCAGATTCGCGAAGATTATTTACAAGTTACACATGCAGACTGGGTTTACAACATAATATGATCGGGTTGACGATGATTGTCGAATGGCATGGACATGCCGCTCAAGCACTATCCCTTTTGCTAAAAAAGGGGGTGTACTGCTATGGGTAGTTGACATGTAGTGGTCAACATCTGGCTCTACTTGGGGACACGTTGCTGCACTGTAGGAATGTGAGAATCCAGAATCTGCATCCATGCAACACACAACAAAACATAAGTAGCGTCCACCCAAAAATCATCATATAACATTAAGCACAGGAAAGATATAAGCTCTTCATTTATTAACTATCTAGAACAGTAAATCTAATCCTAAAACATAAATGAAAATGCTGAAAAAACAAGGAGTAAGGTTAGAAATAAAGAGGATGTCCAATGGCATCAGATGTGTTCAATATAGTGTATACTGAGCATTTGCTTGCTTTCAGGAAAATCTGTCGGCTGCTTGTCGGATGTGCCATGTCCAATTCTACATATGGTAGGACTTTTTTCTATCAAAAAATCAAGCTGCTCGCGGCCGTCTGATGCATCATATCTCTTTCTCGTTTTCTTTTTCTTGCGCTTTTTATTCGTGGCAGGCTGTATCACTGATGATGTGGAAATTTCTGCTTCAAAGCTCTCAGATGAAGTATGTAAGATATGCGTCACATGTCTTTCTTCATTCTGCATTTGCCTTGTCAAGGATGATGGATCAATCTCACAGGTGCCATGAGTTATAACTTGATCTTCTATGACTGGTGGATTAACCATGTGAGCATCAACCTGATTATTAATTTCCTTTTTATCCGGGTCACCTTCAATTATCCACTTTTCAATGGAACAAAGGACCTCATAATATGATGGAGCTTGCTGTAACAGATAAAGAGGCTCCTGATCTATTGATGTTTCCTGGTTTCTTTCATCCTCTGACAGCTGTTGAAATCTCTGAACCTGTATTGTAATGGCATCCATTTGACTAGAGTGTTCAACCTTCATAGCACTGATTTCCCTGGCATGGTCTTCTTCCATGTTCAATAACTTATTTTGCATAGAATTAATTTCCCTATCATGATGAGCTTTCATGGTCGTCATATTTTCCTCTAAGCTTGATAACTTGCTTTGCATAAAACTAATTTCTTTGTCATGATTAGTCTTCATGGCCTCATTTTCCATAGCATGCTGATTTTGCATGATCTCCATCTCCTTATTACGTTTTTCCAGGTGGGTGCATAAATTTCTCACATCATTGGCATAATTAGTTTGATTGATATCCATATTTTTCACCAGCTGCATTAGTTCTTGTATAATTTGCTTATGATCTTCCTTTTCATTGTCGACACTGATTTTATAATTTGTCCCTGCTTTTCCACTATCATGGATTTGATCTGCAATGGTACAGGTGGATGGCACATTCTAATATGAAGAATTGTCTTGAAATCTTTCATCGACGACAAGACCTTTTATAAGATTACTTTCATTCTGTTGCACAATTTTAGGGGCACAAGGCAAGCTATCTGGATCACCATATCTATCTTTAAAAGCATCGACAATGTCTTCTAAAGAAGTGAAAGAATCTTCAGGACAATTATTAAACCAATTCAAAGCATCACCTTCTAAAGAATGGACAAATAGATGCATTTTGACATCTTTGTGATTATATTGAGGAACTCTACAATATATGATCATTATACAAGTAAACTTGTTTAAATGCTTTCTAACAGCGACTGAATCACCACCTGAAAACAAAAGTAATTTAAAAATGGCCTCTTCCGGAAAATCGTGGAGATCATCAATTAAATGACATGGTTTAAACGAATGATCCATGATGAATAACGAGGGACCAAATGGATGATAGAAAGAGATCTCTGCTCAAGAAAATCAATAGATGAAAGAAGTGGAGCCGCCACTTGAACAATGAATCTAATTCTAGGATCCAAAAAGCAACAAACAAGTTGATATGAGGGAGGCTTCTTGTTTGGGAAAAATAAAAGAAATAAAATGGAGTCACCACCCAAACAAGAAACGAACTCAAGAGAAGTTGCTGATATGATGAAAGATAAGGTGATAAAAAGATCCAAATGATGCCAAAAAATGTTGAATCTACCAGCGCAAATGAGAGATGAGAAAGATGAAAGAATGATGAGAAATGAGAAGATGAATGTCGTTGAAACGCCGAGAATAAAGTATCCCCGGCAATGACACCAAAAAATGTTGTCGCACAGGTTGTCACAACAACCCTCAGACCGGGGGCTGTGACTTTGATCCCCAATCTCTCCGTTTAAGCCGTCTCCCGAGGCTAAGGGGGTTAGACCCTATGGGATGAAGGAAGACCAACTGTGGACCAGTTGGGTTGGGAGACACAACAAGGCGATACCAAAACTTGATTGATTTTAGGAATTAATGTACCCGTGCCTTATGGAGTTAATGATTAAATGATTATTAGTTAAATGTTGTAGAAATATAAACCTTGTAAAACGATAATTTATCATCAAATCACCCAAGTAGAATGCAAGATATTCAACAGACACACAACGCCTTAATAAGGATCCAACAATTAAATTTTAAAAGATAAAAAAGCCTTAAGAAACCACGAGAACACCATCGAATAGTTGGAGCAAAAGACACTTTTCATTGTAGGAAGGTAGAAATTACACAATGCGTTTTAACAATACTTTTTCTTTCCACCCAAGGCTTTGAAGGAATTCGGGTATTTATACAAAATGTTAGTATATAAACTAAGTTAAAGATCGGATAGCCAACCTTAAGAGAATCAGGTGGTTCATCCTTCTACAATTCTTTCTAGAATTTGGTATTCGGTTAACAAATGTCGACTCAGATTAGTTGGGAGTTGTTAGTATGTGAGTTGTCCTCCTTAATCGCTCGCCCACTTGCCTATGTCATCTTCTATTGTGGGAAACTTGTGTTGACTGTACAGTTGAACTATTGCACAAAGAGTTGGCATGATGTGTCGTAGTTGTAATAAGGAAAAACTGTAGAGAATTGAGAAACAAAGTGGTGACGCAAGAGTTGTAGCATCTTCATTGGATCATACGGAAGTTGCAGCGTCATTATCTCTGTGGCAATGCCAGAGTTGCAACAATTATGATTATGATCGGAATTGCAATAACTGCGCACTATATCTAGAGTTGTAGCGCCTATAGGAAGTTGCAACAACTGCGCACTGTATCCAGAGTTGTAGCGGATATAGGGAGTTGGAACGCTTGGAATAGAGTGGAACCACTTTCACATGAGAGGAATGTTAATTGAGTATTGGGCATTGTACTTGTGTTTTGATAACATGTTGGATTCCACACACGTAATATATCTAACATGTGAATAAAAGTTCTAGAAGTGTAATCTGGGGGACAAATACTTGTAAGCTAGTCATTGCAACTCCAAGGAAACTTGTGGGTGTTTCACAGTTAGAGGGCCTCGACACGCCTTTACTCCAAGAGCGCTTTGGGGGCATTACATTGTCAAAGCTTTTAAAAAAGAAGAAAAAGTTTCCTTAGAGGTGTGGAAAGAGTAGGATGAGGGATGGGTTAACTCATGCCTCCATGGTTGCTCCCTCTTTACACTAAGGATGATGGACATATATCAACTGGTCGCATGGCCATGGCACCTTGCCTTGATGTCCTTCCCCTCCATTGTCATTATAATAGGGTTGATTATCTAGCCATCCTTAACAAAATTAGGGAACACTTTTATGGTTCTTATTCTGTTTGGTTATTTGAAGGTGATCTTAGTGTCAATTGTTATTACACCCTTAACAATTAAGTGCGGTTCACTATGATGAATCTATGATCATTGTCCCTAATGATTGCGACTTTCACATGATCTTGAGATGGTTTTACTAGGTGGTTTTTTATATATCATTTTAGGACTTTGAGGGCTTATAATGCTAATATTTTTGTAAACGTGAAGGGATATACATCATATAAATAGAGGATCCCTTCCCAATTTACATTTGGGGACATTTTGACTGCATGTTTGTGGATGAAAATCTAGGGTTAAGAGTCCTCAACAAATAGTGTTGACGTCATCCTAATCTATTTTGTGCTCTAGAAACCCTAATCGTAGCCAAGCTTGAACTTGAAGCCTTTATGAGGGCTTACCTTTTTCATTTTGTTGATCCAATCATTAAAAAAACTCTTTATATAACTTCTACATGTCTAGGTATTCCTTCATCATTGCATATCAATAAACCCTAGCTTACGCACATCCTTGTTCAATGTAGGGTTAGTATACTAAAATAATTGAGCCCATTCAATAATTAAGGTATCTTTCCCTAGGCCAATTATATCACCTAGGATACCTCTAACTACTGACACGTATTTTAATTATCCTTCAAATAACTCGGGAAGACAACCAAAATAATTATGTGTGTCATGAGGTTGTAGTAATCATTAAATAAACTTTTTATATAATTTCTACATGTCTAGGTATTCCTTCATCATTGCATATCAATAAACCCTAGATTACACACATCCTTGTTCAGTGTAGGGTTAGTATACAAAAGGAATTGAGCCCATTCAATGATTAAGGTATCTTTCCCTAGGCTCTAATTATATCACTTAGGAGCCCTCTAACTAGTGACATGTCTTTTAATTATCCTTCGAATAACTCAGGAAGAAAACCAAAAGTATTCTCATTTAATTGTCAATTTTGGATTTGTTTGGAACTTGTGAATTATCGTGCCTTGTATGTGCTAGTGCAATATATTGTGTGTCTTGAGGTTGTAGTAAAATAAATTTTACTACAATACAACATAATGATTCTTTCACATGTCACTGATCTAATCAAACTTGTGAATTATCGTGCCTTGTATGTGCTAGTGCAATATGTTGTGTGTCTTGAGGTTGTAGTAAAATAAATTTTACTACAATACAATATAATGATTCTTTCACATGTCACTGATCTAATCAAACACACCACACCTTGCAGGAAATGAAGCACTCTAGCTGCTAGAGGTGACTTGTTCAAGTATGATGATATTCTTGATTGTTGTAACATTTACACAATAGCACAAGGCAATGATGCAAATGATGTATAAATAAATAATTTAGAAACAAAGCGTAGACATCATGATATCAGTTTTACAAGTTACTTCCTTGGATAAGTTACTATTAAATCTTCAATTGAATAGATCACGAGAAGGCCATCAAATAGTTGGAGCAAAAGACATTTTTCATTGCAGGGGTGTAGAAATTACACAATGTATTTTAACAATACTTCCCCTCTAGGCTTTGAAAGAATTCATGGATTTATACAAAATGTTAGTATCTAGAATAAGTGAAAGATCGGATAGCCAGCGTAAGAGAATCATACAACTCATCCTTTTAAAATTCTTTCGAGAATTTGGTATTTGGTTAACAAATGTTGACTCAGATTAGCTGGGAGTGATTAGCATGTGAGTTTTCCTCGCTAATCACATGCCCACTTGCTTACGCCATCTTCTTTGATGAGAAACTTGTGTTGACAGTACAGTTGGACCGTTGCACAAAGAGCTGGCGTGATATTTCAGAGTTGCAACAACGAGAGTTGTGGCAACAAGGAAAAATGTAGGGAATTCAACAACAGAATGGAAACTCAAAATTGTAGCAGCTTCATTGGGTCACATGTAATTTGCGGCATCATTATCTCTACAAGTTGCAACGCTAGAGTTGCAACAATGATGATTTCCATTGGAGTTGTAGCAACCGTGCACTATATTCAAAGTTGTAGCGCTTATAAGGAGTTGAAATGCTTGGAATGGAGTGGCGACACTTGTAGGAGGTTGCACTGCCGAAAATGGAGTTGCAACACCTGTTGTGGGATTTGCAACCACTGACTTTCACTTTTGTTTGACCATGTTAGTATGAAATATGGCAGTTTCACATCGTATTCCATAAGAAGTGAAAGTGGTGTAAAAAGAGATTATTCATACCTTCACTGGAAATGTGGTAATCATGGATCCAAAAGGCACTAGGAAGGGATGAAGAATGGAAAAATGATAGAAAAAGGTATTGAATGGGCATTGAAAATATACGAATTTAGGCACGCTTGAACTAAAATACCCTTAAGGGGAGCCTCTACTGTGGTGAGACTCCACTAAATAGCAGGAGGAAGATTATTGAGGTGATAATGGTTGTCCTTCCTCATTGTTGCTACAGAGTTTGACCCTCACCTTGTGAGTCCCCTCATAAGGCTTGCCAAAATTTGCGGAAACAATCTCTAATGATTGGCGATTTCAAATGATTTTGAGTAAGGTTATGTTAAGTGGTGTTACTATAGCAAACATGGCCCCTTGAGAGTTGACTATCGCTCTATTCAACAATATTCCAAAGGTTGTTTTACCCATTGTTTTGGGTATTTCTTTCCTTTTCATTTTGGTTTTGGTTGAAGATTGTAACATATTAGAAGTTTAAATAGAAAAAATGGTAATGCATTAGAAGCTTGTTGTCATAGAAACTTACAATAGACCAGGATGATGACTAATTTGGTATAGAAGGTTTTGAGTCTTGCTGAGAGACCTTAGATGGTTGATGCTGAGAGATCACCACCCAAGTTTCAAGACATTTATGATGATGAGGGAGAATTGATTGAGGATTACATTGATGATGATGGAGTCAAGAGGATTTCATCTACAGTTTGAGGATGAGGTTCAAAATGATGAGCCTTGGTATAAATGAGTCGAGACTACAGAGTTAGATGTATGGCCCGAGGATCTAGAGTTGGAGAGATTGATTAAGGAGAGTGAGGGTAGGATAGGTTCTTATCCCCCATTATTGAGATATGTTGCAGACAGATATGGAGCGGTCATTCTAGGGGCAAACAACCATTTCTAGCATTAGATAGAACATATTCAAGAGATTAGGGTACATCTTCAGGAGGTTGAGTTGGATATGCAGTGGTGGTCCTCGACATCCGACTTCATTTTCTCTGTGAGCTCTTGGAGGTGGGCTCGTCATTAGTTTCTCAGGGTGGCGAGTCCAAAGATATGTTGAGAGTCTAGCAAAGGTACTTCATGATGAGCAAATTCGAAATGGTGGATTTTATGTGTAGAGATGTTTGGGATGACATTGGGATGTGAGGTGATTGCACTTGTTTGGGTGGCATGAGTTCTTGTGGAGTTGGCACTACAATCAGATTAACCACCTGATTAGCTGATGACACAATGGGATCGAACGCATGCCATTCTTATGAGAGAATTCACAAGTTCACATGTTTGATGCAGTGTTAGGAGATGAGTATTCTTCACATGATTTGTGCAGTTTGATATGAGGTTGTTCGATGGCATGGGATGCTATTTTGATGGACAATCCTCATGAGGATGCAACAACTTGGTGATAGATGGATTTCTAGGGGGTTTATTGTTGAGGACGACAACATCTTTGAAGTGGGGGAGAATGTTAGGCCCTTAGGATTGAGTGCCCACAAGCACCACGAGTTGGGTGAGTCGTGTCGCAAGACTAGATAGGAATCACACCATTTGTGATGATTGTGCGGCATTTTGGGGTTTCTTAATAGAGTGAGTCGAGACGGTCGAGATGAGCTTGCTCGTGATCGAGTTAGATGGTTGAGACATAAGTGCTCGAGTGCAACGACTTGAGTGGGGATGAGTTGGCTTAAGTGTTGAGCGCTCACCCAAATTTGAGGTTTCTCATATGATGGATCACGTCAGTTAGGTCGTGCCGATCGATTCCACACATGACCACAATTGTGATTTCACCATGCATTGGGTTGACTTCATGAGAAAGGAGGTCGGAAACAATATTTTTTGAGTCATCTGGAGTGGACTGGTGAGATGTGAAGGGTTGGCCAACCAAAGAGACGTGTAACCGAGTTGGAAGGCAAGAAACAAGCTTTGGGAGGGAAGTTCGCAAGGAAAGACAAGACAAGGAGCAATATGCAACTGTTGGAATCATTGTTGGAAATGAATTCAACTTCTATTAAGATTGATGTACATATAAATAGAACATACAAACCGTTGGATTCAACTTCCAAGGTTTCTTGGACATGCAGTAACTGTCCGTTGGATTCAACTTCCAAGGTTTCTTGGACATGTAGTAACTGTCGACCAGAACCCTAATGGATTAGGTGTTTAACATTCCCAACCTTAATTTGAAGGGGTTTTAATGACTGCAAGAATAGACCTAAAGTGGAAAAATGCATGTCATCCAATGGCGGAATGAGCTCTCCGAAATGGTGTTTTTTAAGGATGATTACAAATCAAATGGGATTAATCGGTCCCAGAAAATAATCATGAATGTAGAGTTCACACATCAAGTGTTGGTTGAAGATATTGTGACCCCTAGGATCTGCATACACAGTATCAGATCTTCGATTTTGTGGGTTATCTCTTGATGGATTCTCTCCAAACAGAAGAACATGTATTGTTCATGGAGGAAAAGATCATAACTATGAGCAGGAGGTCGGCACGCCATTCCCTGATGCGCCAGAGCAAACATTTCGTCTTTTTCATCGTTTAGTAGTTGCACTTGTTCTTCTAGTTACTCAATCATTTTCTTCTTCTTTTCTTGTTTCTGTTTTGCTTTCTCCATCTAGGTCATGTAGTCAGTCACTACTCTCGCAGCTTGTTCTCGAATTCATGTCATTCCTTCCCGTGGGCTTCCAAAGAGATAGACCCTTGTTGAAGGCGAGATGCGGTAGCCTA